>BQNB010007090.1:69941-94838 GCA_026074375.1 Tanacetum coccineum
TTTTCACTTCTAAACTACTCTACGGGACAAATAACGAAGAATGAAAAAGACTAGACCGAAAACGGAGTTCGTTTGACCCAAAAACAAGTCAAGACCAAAACCGCACCCGACCCCGTTCTTTAAAAAGTAAAAAGTTGTAAAAATGACCCTACGAAAATTTTTATATTTTTCCTACAAACTATATGACAAAAGAAAATTTTCTAAAAAAGCAAAATATTTTTTTGATAATTTTTGTATTTTTTATGAATTAAATAAACTTTTAACGAAATTAAATTAAAAAAAATATCAAACTATTTCTAAAAATTCTGAAAAATTTACAAAAAATGCTTTACACTATGATTGATCTACGAAAAATAAGAAACACAAGTTTTGCTTAAAAATAAGCCCGAAAATAAGCTGTTGCAGCTTATAGGCTTATAAAGCCAAAACCACTATAAGTATCAATGCCCTTGAGTCTTTAACGAAAAAGACCCAAGGGCGCAGTGGTAAGAGTGGTGTTATAAAGGGGAATGTATCGCTTGGTCCCGGGTTCGAGTCTTGCTCACCCGGGCCAAGTGTCTTTCCCCTTTTTTTTTTTTTGAAAAGTCTAGGGTAGAAAGTGTAAGAAACTAAACTAAAGGGTAGGCGGGCTAACTTTTGCAAATTTACACTTTAATGAAAAAAAAGGGTACCCTTATCATCTATCAAGAAATTAACAAAACTAACCCTACGATTCTAGCTTATTGTGGCATTATTAAAAAGTCGAGAATCAGAAAAAACTCAAAAACTACAAAACTTATTAACTAGCTTATTATCTACAACTTTAATGAAGGCAACTTGAACTTTTAAGAACTTAATAAGCTAAAAACCTAGATTTTTGCTAATTGTCACAGAAACTAAGTGTTTAGTTAGTTATTTAGTTTTTGGCTTTTTTATGGCTTATTACTAGATGAAAATGAAATATAAAAGATGCTAAATGTAGCTCAGGATGTGTACTAGAGATATCTATAGAAAAGAAAGCTAAGTTTCAACAAAGATTACAAGAAAAGTGAAATGAAAATGTGCAAGATCAAGCTAAAACTGAGATGAGCTTTTTTCTAATAAGCTAAACTGCTTAATACTAAACCTTACAATGAATTTTCTAGATTAGGCTACCTTTATACTAAGAACAAGCCTAGATAAAAGGATTTTTAGAAGATTACAACTAGAAATGAACATTTCTAAAAGAGAATAAGCTATAAACTCTTAAACTGCTACTTACTCCTTTGCAAAAAACTAAGCCCAGATAGAAAGTGATAAAAGAACTTGAGTGCCTTATCTATATTAGGATACTAGCGTACTATTGATATGCTAATTTCTAACTCTAATTACTAATGGACTAAAGCTACAAAGTGGATAGAAATGTAAAGCAACTGCCAGTACTAAACTGTGTTTGCTGAATGCAATTGTACTTTAGGTGAATGCAGGACAAATTCTCTTCACCTAAAGCTCATATATTCATTCAATACGCTCATTCTAACTATGCTTTTCTAAAATTAATACTAGAATACCTTGAACCTCTTATACACTTAAAACTATTAACAAGTAAACTGCCTGGGTTGCTAAGTCAAGGTTGTTAAACTCTAAGTTTTTGAATTCAAATATTTAACTCTTAAAACATGTTTAAATCTTGATGTTAAAACCTAACTCAACTATGTAAAAGGATTTGACACAATGATATTGACTTTAGAAGTCAAATACAGCTTATGCCAAACACTACTTAAGCCAAACTGTCCCACACTATTTGAACTTGAAACTGATTTAAAAACTAATTCTGTTAAAACTTTTAAGCAACTCTCACTAAAACTACCTAAGTAAGTAGTTTGAACTTAAAAATATAGCTTATTAGGAAGATTAAGTAGTTTTCTCCTAGATTATTACACTAAAAATGAAGAATTGAGTATTTAGGTTCTTAATGCACTAAAACCTAAAACACTATTTGAATTCTCTCTAAGCTAGCTAAAACAAGTTTAGGAAAGCTTAATCTCAACAAGAAACAATAGAATAAGCTGTTTGATTAAGCTATCAAATCTAAAGCTACAATGAAATCAAGAAAATGAAACCTGAAATTTGTGTTGTCTCAGAACCAAGCCACTCTATCTGAGTGAGTGGCTTAAAAACTTGAAACCTAATGGCACCTTGCCTCTATTCCCTGAGCTAAAAGCTCAATAAGCTAGTATTAGCTTATTTCTCTCTTGAACTTCAAAATTTGAACACAAATGCCTTAAGTGATCATGCTTTGACTTAAAATTGACCTAAAAGAGTAATGAATGACTGAAAACAAGTTTTAACTAAATTTTGAGCTTATGAACAGTAATAAGCTCTAAAGAGCTTATTTAGAGCTTAATGAGTAAAAATGGCTTATTATTGAAATCAAAGTAAAAGTAAACTTTGAAAATGAATGTTATTACTAAGATGAATGAAGTACAAGAGGAAAAGAAGAGAGTACAAGTGCTTAAAACGTATTACTAAAAGTTTGAAAGTAAATTGCTTAAAATCGAGAAAATTACAAAACTGAAAATTAAAACAAAAACAACTAACTAACTACTCCATTTCTTCTGCCTTCTTGTTTCTTTTATAGGCTGTTGAGGTTCTTTGTTGTGTGTTTCTTGTGTTTGTTTGGTGAGAGCAAACCAAAAAATCATCTAAACCGTCCACTAAGCCTTGGGGATTTGTGGGATTGCCAAATGGGATTAGTGGAGGAGGGGGGAGAGGTTTGACCATGGGGTGGTTTGGGTTGCAGGGTAAAAGAAGGGGGTGTTAACCCGTGAGTGGGTTTTGGGTTTAGGGATTTCAAAAATGGCGGGAAAAGGTGTTGGGGGTGACAGGGTATAGGTTTATGGAGTTGGCAGGGTTGGTCCTCCAAAGATATATGCATCTTTGCATCCTTAGTCCTTGTGTGGTTATAACTTTTGGGGACTTGGCAAAACAAGTCCCCAAGAGTTATAACACTCTTTGCAAAACTCGTCCTTGGTGTATTACAAGTATGGGGACTTGGCAGTTTTGCCCCCCACTTGTTACTTTGAGTAGTTTGCAAAATCAGCCCTTGTCTTTACTTTTCTCTTTTCTTCATTAAATATAAGTTTTAGGGATTGGCAATTTAAGCCCTCAAACTTATATTTCTTCAATTGTTGACTTTTGGATTTGTCGGGGTTGACTTTGACTTTGACCAGTTGACTTTTCTGTTGACTTTTTGACTTGATTGACTTTTCTGCTTCGATTTGGCTTTGTCTTTCACAGTCTTTTCCATTCCGAGTCCGGTTTTGTCGTTTTGGCTTTGTTTTTCGTCTTTTTCTTAGATATCCGTTCCTGCACAATACAATTAGCAAAACAAGCATATATTTGGCATTTTAAGTCCGTTTTTGGTTATTTTAGCTTGTTTTTAAAGGCAAAAGGTATGTGTAATTAAGCACATACCATGCATTGACTATTTGGAATTAAACAAACTGATAGTGAAGAACCGTTATCCACTCCCCAGAATTGATGATTTATCTGATCAGCTTCAAGGGTTGAGTATCTATTCGAAGATCGACCTAAGGTCAGGTTATCACCAACTGAGGGTTCGAGAAGAAGACATTCCGAAGACTGCCTTCAGAACTCATTATGGCCATTACGAATTTCAAGTTATGTCGTTTGGTTTGACAAACGCACCTGCCGTATTCATGGACCTTATGAATCGGGTGTGCAAACCATATCTGGATAAATTTGTAATTGTCTTTATTGATGATATTCTGATATATTCGAAGAACAAGCAAGAATACGAAGAGCACCTTAAGCCAATCTTAGAGTTGCTTAAGAAATAGGAGTTGTATGCCAAATTTTCCAAGTGTAAATTTTGGATTCCTAAGGTACAGTTCCTCGGTCACGTGATTGATAGTGAAGGAATTCATGTGGATCCAGCCAAGATTGAATCCATTAAAGATTGGACATCTCCTAAGTCGCCAACGGAGATTCGTCAATTTTTAGGTCTTGCTGGGTATTATATAAGATTCATTGAAGGGTTCTCAAAGATCGCCAAACCAATGACTAAGCTTACTCAAAAGAAGGTCAAGTTTGTTTGGAGTGATAAACAAGAAGCAGCTTTTCAACTGTTAAAGCAGAAATTGTGCAGTGCACCAATCCTTGCCTTACTGGAGGGAAGCGAAGATTTCATCGCATACTGCGACGCTTCAAAGAAGGGTTTGGGCGCTATGTTGATTCAAAGAGAAAAGGTGATTTCTTATGCATCACGCCAGTTAAAAATTCACGAGAAGAACTATACGACTCCTGATTTGGAACTTGGAGCAATAGTGTTTGCTCTCAAAATTTGGAGGCACTATTTGTACAGAACCAAGTGTATAGTGTTCACTGATCATAAGAGCTTACAACACATTCTTGATCAGAAGGAACTAAACATGAGACAACGCCGATGGTTAGAGTTGCTTTGTGATTATTGATTGTGATATTCGTGATCAGCCAGGGGAAAGCCAATGTCGTTTATGATGCTTTGAGCAGGAAGAATGAGAACCACCATTATAGTTCGAGCCTTAGTCATGACTATTGGCTTGGATCTTCCCAAACAAATCTTAAATGCTCAGACTGAAGCACGAAAACCAGAGAACATCAAGAATGAAGATGTTTAGAGGAATGTTGGTTGAAAACGCTAATAACTCGAGCGGCGTATCTAGGACGGAAAAGTTGGAAAACCAGTACGGATGGAAACCCTATGGCCTCAATGCAGAGTTGGCTACTTGTTATGGTGATTGCAGACGGTTGATCATGCACGCTGTCCCACAATCAAAGTATTCTATACCTCCGGGTTCTGATAAAATGTACCAAGACACGAAGCAATTATACTGGTGGCCTAACATGAAAGCAGACATCGCCACCTATGTTAGCAAGTGTTTGACCTGTGCTAAGGTTAAGGCTGAACATCAAAGACCATCAAGATTGTTGGTACAACCCAAGATACCTGAATGGAAGTGGGACAATGATTCGTGTGATAGTATATATATATAATAACACAAATGCAGATCTCAACCAAATGCCCTTAACCAAGGCAAAAAGGGTCAAAATCTACAAAAGGATAAAATATATGAGAATCAATAATAAAAAGATTCCGGAAGAGATATTCCCGGGTCGTATGTCCCACGACAGGCTGAATTGAAATTTATCCTGTTTGAAGAGGAAATTGACTGATGGAGAATATCCTGATATGAACACTGATATAATTACAACTAAAAGTAATTAAATAAAATCTAATTTAATCTACGGGAAACAAGTATAGGAAATGAGGATCTTAAAAACTACGGGATACAAAATTAGTTATAAGGAAACCCTAAAATTAAATCTAAATTAAATACGGGGAACAGAATAAGGTATCGGGAATCCTAGATATTAAAAATTAAGAAAAATAAATGCTAAATTAAATTAAAAATCAAAATTAAATTCTAATTAACTTAACTTGAAAAATAAAGAAAACTAGAACTAAAACGGAGGTCGTTTGAATGTAAAACGAAAAGAAACGGTAAAACGCACCCGGTAAAAACGGGTCTAAAACTGAAATTTAAGAAAAATTAAGCCTACACTAAATTTTATATTTTTCCTAGACACTAAATGACAAAAGAAAATTTTATAAAAAAGAAATATATTTTTTTTTCTTTTTTTGGATTTTTTATGAATTTTTAAAGATTAAATACTAATTAAAACTAAGTAAATAGAAAAAGACAAAAAATAAAAGTTATAAAAATTCTAAAAAAATAAAATTAAATAAAGAAAAAGTTAACAATTCTAAAAATATAAAAATGCCCAAATTTTACTAAATAAATTAAAAGTAATTAAACTAATTAAATTTTAACCTAATTTAATTATTTAAATTAAATAAAACTAACTAAGGCTAACTGTTGTTAAAACAAAAGGACTAACAGTGAAATGGGATAAGGACAAACGGGGTAACAGGCTAACTAACCACAGGGACTAACAATGGTCCCTGAAGTGGACCCCGATTACAAGAAGGGTCCAAAGTGCTTATTAGCAAAAAGCTAAAGAAGCAAAGTTGTAAAGGGGACTTAGGAGAACATTTTTCATAAAAGGAGTATAAGCTGTAGTGGACTAAATAAGCTAAAAATGTGAGCTTTTGGGCTGACAGAAACTTATTAAGCTTATGAGCTTATTTGCTTTTTCTTTGAAGTTTAAGCTACAAAAGAAGCTAGAAAACTATAGGAATAAGTTACTAAGGCAAGGGAGTCCTAATGATAAGCTAAGGATACCTAAAATAAGCCCTAAGATAAGCTGAATTTAAATAAGCTATATCTAACAGTTTTATAAAAAGAGAAAAAGGCCTACTTTAAGGTTATATTAAGCTATATAAATAAGCTATCTAATAGAAATAAGCTGCTGAACCTAAAAGAACTACTTATAAGCTATGCTAAAAGGCACTAAGAACCTATAGCTTAATATAAAATAAGCTAGAAAAGGGGGCTTAGATTTGGTGCTCAGCACCAGGGGAGGTACAAACAGCCCTTAGGGGCCTTTTTTGGCTTATCCCAATAAGCTCATATGAGCTTATTTCCCAAGACCAACCCAAGACAGATTTAAAAGGGATGCAAATGAACTTATTTTCAAAGATTAGGCTTCTAAGGTTAAGAAAAAGCTGCTGATAATGGGGCTTTAAGTCAGCTGTTTTCAAAGATCATGCATAAAGCTAGACTTGACTCATACTTGGTCAAACCAAAGGGACAGCACAAGGGGGCTTTCTTTTTGGCTTCTTGTAACTCAAACAACACAAAATATAAGGTGCTTAAGCTGTTTCAACAGCTTAAGCCCTTATAGTCACTTTGGCTCATTTATATTTTGACAGAATCCAACAAGGGTGGGCAAAAAACTTATTTGGACACCTAAAAGTAGGGATTAAAAAGTTAATAACCCTACACACTAAGCCAAAGTTGGGTGAGTGCACTTGACCATAAACCAAACCCATATGCACCCATTTTAGTTTTACCATACACTCCGTTAAGTTATGAATTTGTGTTTTAATTGCTTTTTTAAATGAAGTAAAGGGCTAGAACAGTGATTATAAGTGTGGTTTAACAACTTTAAACCATTGGTACACAAGATAAACAGAATTCAAAAGGGTTACATGAGAATTCAAATTTTCGACAATGGCAATATCATAAAAATTCTTAACTTTGATTAAAACTGAAAGATTACAACATAAAGCTTTAAAAACAACTGAGTTACACTTAAATTATTAAAAGAAAGACTTGGAAATAAAATTAAGCTAAAAAACATAAAAAAATGGTGTGTGTGTCTCGGCTTGGTCTTCTTCCTTTTATAACAAGTCCAAAGACATTCTTGGTCTTCATATTGTGCTAGTTGGGTGTGTAGAAAGTCTTCACACAATTCCCAGCCCTTGGATTGCCTTGTGCTACTTTATCATACATCTCAGCCATTGATGTTCTTGGGTTAACCAAGATTGCCAACATGGCAGGTTATAAGGGACAGGGTTGAGTGGGTTTAGGTTAGGGCATTAATAAAGTGTACTAGGGAGGTGGTTTGGGAGTGAAACCGTGGGAAAGGGTGGTTTGAGGATTTGGCGGTAAACGGGTTGAGGACAGGGATGGTACGCAGGTTTAAAAGATATCTTTGGAAAAGATGCACTAATGGTCCCTCAACTCTCTCTCTCTTTTCATTTCTTTTTTTTAAGCTTTTTCAGTTATAAATAGGTTTAGAAAGTGACAATAATGGCCCTTGTCGTTTTTATAACTAAAAGAAAAAAGAGGTTTTGATAAATTGCAAAAATGGTCCCTCTAGTTTATAACTAAAAGAAATAAAAGAGGTTTGGAAAATTGCAAAACAGCCCTTGTGTTTTATTTATAAAAAGAAAACTGCCATTTGGCAGTTTTAGTCCTTCTCTTTATTTTACCACTTTTCTTTTATAAAACACTTTAAAAAATGACAACTTTAGTCCCTAAAGTTTTGTAAAAAGGATTAATGGGCTTTTGTTGGGCTTGGGATTTGTTGTGGGGCTTTTGGACTTGTATTGGGCCCAATTGAGTGTGTCTGGGCCCAATAAGGTTTAGGCTTATGTTATTGGGCTTTTTAAGGCCCAATAAGGTACAGGTTTGGTTATTGGGCTTTTTCAAGCCCAATAAGGTTATGAAGTGGGTTTTGTGTGTACAATGGCTGAGATTGGCTGTAACTGGGCTAGGATTGGGCCTTCAAAGTCTTCACAGTCTTTGTCAATTGCACACAAATGGGCTGTTGAAATTGATTGAGGGCCCATTTGGTCTTCACAGTCTTCATAATTATACTATTGGGCTTTCCCGGCCCATCAGATGGGTTAAGATTGCATCCAATAGTATTCTTCAGTTCCGGCTCCGGTTTGACTGCTGATTCTTCAGTATTGACTCTGACTTTGGCATTTTTGGACTTTGGCCTTGATTTTGCACAGTCTTTTCCATTCCATGCTCAGTTTTGTCATTTTGGCTTGGTTTTCTGTCTTTTTGATGATATCCACTTCCTGCACAATACAAATGCAAAACAAACATATATTTGGCAGTTTTTGTCTGTTTTTGGTCATTTAAGCTCGTTTTTAGAGGTAAAAGATATGTGTAATTAAGCACTTATCACTCCCTAAGCACATATCAAGACATTCACTTCTATGACTTTATGAAGATACAAGCATTGCGAAATCACATAAGCAATTTAAATCCAAGACAGAGATGCAAATATAAACATGTAACATCCTATAGACACACACTCCTTCGAGAAAGTAGAATCATATAATGTTGAAAAATCAGCCTTTCAGATTCCAAGTTCGTCAACCTCTTTTTCACAGGGATTTAACAATGACTCATAACTTCATCGCTATTTCTGTTTTTAAAGTTCATTTTCAAAACGAAAACTATCCATTTATTGATTTTTGAAGGAAAGAGGCATTAATAAGGTTTTTATTAAAACTTCCATATTCTTTAGCAGTTGGCACCTTGAAAATAATCACTAGTATGTTTAAACCAAGCTTGATCAACAATTTCTCTAAATTGATTGATGTTAAATGTCATGTCGTTTAAAAACTTGTCTACTTTTTACCTAAAGGATTTCGAAACGGTAGAAAGGCAACTTTTTTAGCAATTTTGGTTTTGGTTTCTATACAAAACGTTTTTCTCCACATTGTGCGCGCGCGATGTCCTCAAGGCGGGGAAGGCAAGGTTGTGCGGGCGAGTGAGTTGCGGGAAGGGGCTGATCAAGAAGAGCGAGGGGCCATGTGAAGTGGCTTTGAAAATTTCATAAAGACTATTCTATGTGTGTTAATCATATGGTTAATACATAATCTTTATTTAATTGGGGATGGGGCTATACTGCGAGCGAAGAGAGCAGGCAGAGAGCGGAAGTGGTGGGAGCTCTTCCTTATTGGGTTCTCCAAATCTGTTTTTTTCTATTTTTTTTTTTTTTTTTTTTTTTTTTTTTTTTTTTTTTTTTTTTTTTTTTTTTTTTTTTTTTTTTTTTTTTTTTTATTTTTTTTTTTTTTTTCTTTTTTTTTTTTTGTTTTTTTTTTTTTTTTTTTTTTTTTTTTTTTTTTTATTGTTTTTTTTTTTTTTTTTTTTTTTTTTTTTTTTTTTTTTTTTTTTTTTTTTTTTTTTTTGGTTTTTTTTTTTTTTTTCAAGATTAGAAGTATCAATGGGATCTCCATAAAAAAAGGGCTTTTCAGATTGAGCTTTCTTGAGTAACCTTTGGATTAGCAAATGTTTGGTCTACCATTATATGTCGAGCATTTGGGTGCTAACATGATGAATGGTCTGATGAATATTAACGAGTATAAATAATTTCGTTCAAAAACTTTAATATATGTTTGTCCATTTTATTCAAATCATCTTGTCAATATCTTTTTCTTTCCATATTTATTAATATATTAACCCTTAAATCCCGAAATGACCTTTTAACTTTTCTCTTTGAGTTTGACCTTCAAATTGGTGACTTTAGTTAAAAGACTCTTTTTGACTAACTCATCATGCTTCTGATTTAGAACTGAAATTTCATAGCTTTTGAAGTTTAAGACCTTCTTTAATTTCAATGACTTAAAGAGCTAAATAAGTCACAAGAGGTATCATTTAACGAGAGCGAGTTTGAACGCGCGAGCGAGAGTCATAATCACACTCGTTTTGTGAGCATTATTGACTGATGGTGACTGGGCTCAAGCGAGCATTCTGAAGTAGTGTTCTGAAGTGGAGGTGCAATAAGACAACTATCCGACGACTAGAGCGGACTCCCCCAAAGCCCTACTAGTCTATCAAGATTATTTTGGCACCATTTAGTTCTTGAGTCAATGATGTGTTTGCTTTCTTTAATTGCTTTAAAATCATTTTGTTTTCCTCAGTATTAAGAGTTAAGTTTGCAATTAAATTAGCAATTCTCCAAAACATATGTGTCATTAATGGATTCAGGTTGCTCAGAATGTCGTCTTTCATTTGCAAACACATTATCTTCATCATGGTTTTGTACCTGTTCCAATGGTTGTTCAGTTGAACTGGATTCTCCTGGTAAGACCTCCTGAATCTTTGCCATGAAACTATAATGTGCTTCCAATTCCTGTTCATCAATCTCTTCATCCGTGTCCGCTAGCCAATCAGCTTGCTCAGCTTGTAGTGGAACACCTTGTTCAGCTTGTTTGCACATCATCTTTTCCTTGTGATACGTGTAGTCTTTAACCCGCTTTGGCTTCCTGCATTCCTTTGCATAGTGGCCAAATCCCTTGCAGTTAAAGCACTGTATCCCCGTTTGTTGCACTACCGGACTGCCTACAGTTTCCCTAGCCCCAGCAACTGTCATTGTCCTTTGATTCCCAAACTGCCCTGACTGATTGTCGTTGTTATACCTTGGTGTGGTATCTTCAGTCTTGTTCCTGGAGTTTGAAGAAGTTCGAAGGTTGTTGTTGGTAGGTTTGTAGAGCTTCTTGAAATACTTTGCAAGGAGTGCCAAATTCTTTTGCATGTCCTTATCCCTCTGAGCTTGTTCAGGATCACTGTCTTCTTCAGATACTGACTCAGATTGAGGTGTAACTGGTTTGGCGATCTCTTTGCCTTTGTGTCTGGTAGATGCACTTGGTCTTGTGGAAGATGATGTTACATTAGATCTTTGAGGTTTTGGTGCTTGATAGTAATTATCTGAATATGGTTGAGCAGCCGCAAGAAGTGCTAATGGATTTGCACTTTTGGCTATTCTCTCAGCACGGATATCATTAACTTCATTTTGATACTGCTTCAGAATGTCAAAAAGTGTGTGATATGAGATGGTGTCTATTTCTTTTGATTGCTTGACAACCGTCACAAATCTTGACCATTCTGGTTGAAGTTGTTGAAGAAATTGAACATTCACTTGCATTGTAGTAACTTGCAAGTTGTTCCTTGTCAACTCATTCATCAGTTTATAAAACCGTGAGTAATACGACTCCATTGACTTGTTCTCCTCTCGAGAAGTAAATACTTTCCACAATATTTCCCAGAACAGATTGGTCTTTACATCTTGTACGCTCAATGATTCACCCTGTTGTAGCCTTTTCAAGGCTATAACTCTCATTCGCTGTTTTACAAGCATCACAGTGGAATTAGATAATCATCTCTAATACAGTTAAAAGCATGAAATTGCTTCTTTTTCAGACAGAAAGTGTTCTTGTGTTCTCTGGAGTCATGTTAATACTGTTTCATTGTTGTATGTTGTTGTATTGCAGGATTACCTTCTGTTGCGGGCAACAGCTTGAACTAGTACAGTAGATGGCACGTTGGGGACCAAGGGATAGTATGCTTTTTCTCAGTCAATTTTACATTGGTTTCGTTGTCAATGTACCTAGAAAACGTGATCTCCATTGTGATTCTTCCTGGTCCAAGATTGGAGGGACGTTCTTTTAACCATATGCCATGAATTGTTGTGCATTTTGACTATCTGTTGAGGTTTGTGTTGACTGTGTTGACATGATGATTGATGAATTTGTATTATGAAGTTGTGAATAGTTGTTGGATCTTAAGTGGATGTGATGTGGGTGAAGTTGTGGTCTTGATTGCAAATTCACTTTCACGGGATTGTCTTACACGCCTATGATTTAAAAACCGATATTGTGGAATTAACGGGATTTTACTAAATTCAATGTCAAAACGTGAATGAATTTCGATTGATGATTATGTGTGTTTGTTGAATGATTAGTCTTTTAAGTGCCTTTTTTTGTTGTTTGTATTGTTTTCAAAACAATGGGTTTTCCAATGGAAAAAGCAGTGTCTTTAGACAAACCGCAGTCAATTTTGAGACAAAAACGCAACCCAGAAATGAAATGGAAGAGGCTCCCCTAGGAAAATGCAATAAGGGTCTTCAATAGGCAAAATCAGTAGGCAAAACACAGTGTCTTGTGGCAAAACGCATATGACAATACGCTGTCATGAGGCAAAAACGCTATATGACCCACAATTGTAGTCTTAAAGGCTAAACGCATGACAAACGCAAGTCTTGAGGCAAAACGCAATGACCAAAACGCAGTCTTAAGGCAAAATGCAATGACCAAAACGCAGTCTTGAGGCAAACGGCCAATGACCAAAAAATCGTTTGAGGCAAACGCCAATGACCAAAAAGCGTCTTGGGCAAAAGCAATGACCAAAACGCAGTTTAAGGCAAAACTGCAACGCCCAAAAACGCTATCTTGAGGCAAAACGCATTCAAGAACACCCCTGCAGGAAGTCAAAAGCCAGCCAAGATAAAAATCATCAACCATTCTTGAAAGCTCGAATTGATGTTAAAACCATCTAGTAATGATGCAGGGATAGATATAAAGCACGAAAGTTCAATCTGTAACAACTTTTAACCACAAACAAAGTTCAATCTTGTTTTTCTTGGTTTATTTTTTGAACGATAAAAATAAACCAAACCCAACCCACAAATTTGGATGATTTTGAACCACAACTCAATACTCGAATCCACCTTTGAAGCTCTGGTACCAATCTTTAGATCCGTATATCACTTTCACTTCATATAACGAACCACGAATCGATCAAGAAAATAGATAAAGAAAGTGAGTTGATTTAGAGAGAGAAAGAGGAGAGAGAGTTGAGAGAGAAATTTTAGAAAGAAGAAAATGGAATTTTTTATTAGTGAACCAACTTCCTTTTCCTAGGTGGAAAAGTTATTTATATACCCCGACACATTAAGTGACGTTCGAGATATTTGACTAGGACCCGGGCTCGGGTTTTTCTTGGGATTAAACCCGAAACATATACAATATTAGATTAACTATCGAGCCCGATTCCCGATACTTTCCTATTACAACGTTAACTAGTTGATTGACCGAGACTTAAATACATAATGAACGAACTTCATGTTCGACTCAATATTTTGAGGCTAACACTAAGCTTAATCTGGAACAACCTAATTGGGATGCATCTGATTATCCTTTCAAAGAAGATTACACCATTATCTTCAAACCAAGAGCAGTAATCTACAGAGATAGGGATGATAATAGAAAGATGATGAGAATAGATGAGGTGCACAAGTTTAGCGATAGAACGTTGACAAAAATTAAAGATAAGCTGGATTTCATGGTTAAAGATTTCAAGTTATTCAAGTTTAATAAGGGCATGGAGAATAGAAAATTGACTGAAGACGACAAAATAAGGGGTGAAGACTTTATCGAGGTGATTGAGAGGAGACTAATAGACTAGAGGAGAATCTTTCGAAGTTGGAAAGCTTTGTCGGGTGACGGATAAAGAGATAATGGACTACAGACTGATCAGCAGAACAGAGTGACTCGTAACTCGACACTAAGGTTAATATTTTTATTGTGAATTATTTATTTGTACAGTATAAGTAAAAAGTAGTATATCTTTTGATAATTATGTGTAGGAATAATATATGACCCTCAACGATTGAGGGGGAGCATTAATATGTTTCATACATGACTTGTGAATAATTGGCATATTTTTCTCCAAATTTTTTAAACATATTTAAATCAATTGATTTCCAAAATGTCTAAGGGTTAAAATTTTTAATAAGGGTGAGATATATGTGATTAAATATCGTGAATAATAAATATGTGATTATTTAAGTTGTGTGTATACTCCGCCAAAGTGTCTAAACAATTTCGAATACGATGCACATTTTGAGGGGGAGCGTTTATGAAAACGTAAAAACAATCGAGGTACAAACGCTTGGCTTTTTATATCATAAGTACCTTAATTGATTTATCAATTGGTATTATGGAGTGGAGAATGTACCAAAAGACTGACCATGCCATTTTACTTTATCGGAGATTAAGTTGGTTTAAGGTTAGGTACATGTTCCAATGATCAGCCAGAACCGGGAAGATCATGACAGAGGGACAATACACTAGTTTGTGTAGAAGTCCTTAGGTATAACATAAAAAAAGGAGAAAAAGTGAGAATAAGGGAATATTGCCGACTAAGATGGAGCTAGTACTGGAATAAACCCAACAAGGTTCTAGTCATGAAGTCTCGGTAAGCACTGAAGGGGTTAAAGAATGAAAAAGAATTGTAAGGATAAAGGGTTGTCAAAAGAAGAGCCCTCATTACACTGTAGGCATGAAGGAAGGAAACCGGGTCATTACATATGCTGCAGGAATTCACTAATATGTTTACTGACATTGAAGACCGGACAACATAGGACCCCAGTTGATGCTATGCACAACCTCCTAACCCTCAGAATTTCTCAAAAAGACTTTTTTGGGGGTTTCTTTTTCTCACGGAGACTAAACACGTAATCTATTAACTTTCTCACTCCGAGTTAGTTGATATTGAAAAGGTGGCAGTCAGCTCCAGCCTCCGATCACTAAAACCAAAATGCACTATCGAGTCTAGAGCCAAGAGATCATCAATTAATCTCGTTAGGACACATTGCCAATTCTCTTGTCTTTCACACACTGTGGAAACAAGACTATCCTAAGAGTCCTACGCATTATCCTTGTGATATTGCCAGAACATTCCGTGTGAAATTGAAGTTTTTAATAATTGATGATTGGAAATACTCTTGAGCAACATCAAACAAAGCTCTTGGTAGGTGACTTGTGCGATTCTACTAGAATCAAAAATTGTGTCAACTGGAAGAAATGATGGTTGTGATTCTAAGTGCTGAATCAAACTTGTTTCTAGTTTAAGAAATTGACGGTTATTGATATTTGTCAAACAATAAAACTCTCGAAGTGTTACAATATATTTTCTTAAGATACACTTAGACTGATTTTTCAAATCAATTTTCTCTTTCTTGCTAACTGTTTCATTACAGGATTCTTTTTAAAGATAGAGATGGAGATGGAATTTCCCTATACTATAGGTATCAGTGATTACCGATATGCTTCAGACACGACTACACTTGTTATGATAGTTATGAAAGACCTCAAAAGGTGTCAAAGCATGCCTAAACTTCTGATATCGTTTCTTTACTTCACAAGTGACAAGATGGGTCCATTACAAGATGATGTAAGATTTATGTTTGGGTGATGATTCAAGAAAGCTCAAGATCCAATCAAAGACAAGGTCAAAGATGAATCAAAGATCACTACACAAATGTTACAGATATCTAATGTGTTACGAGCTAAAGACTGAAGTGATTAAGTTTAGTATTTTCAGGGGTGACCTCCCTTAGGGGGAGATTGTTAGATATTAGAAAAATACTTGGTCACCCCGTGTATTTTACTGTTTATTATAGCTCGTAGTTTAATAGTTAATCGTATGACTTTCGGTATTAAGCCGGGTACTAATACCCGGTATATTGTAAGAACTATAAAATCCTCTTCAAGCTTTGGAAGAGGTGAGCTAGTCATTTATTCATTTTACACTTTAACACATACCCTCTCTC
This sequence comes from Tanacetum coccineum, assembly GCA_026074375.1. NCBI lineage: Eukaryota > Viridiplantae > Streptophyta > Magnoliopsida > Asterales > Asteraceae > Tanacetum > Tanacetum coccineum. The sequence goes on from BQNB010007090.1 coordinate 85,785, forward strand.
TCTAGAAAATATCTCTCTAAGTGTTTCTCTCTCTAGAAACTAGCCAAATCCAAGAATCATAATCCGGGCTGTGAAAGTTGATATCATACAATGTGTTATGTGGTTGAATATATCATGGACTAGGAATCCTAAGTATGCAAGACATATGTTAATAAGGGTTGTAATGGACTTGTAACCAATGTGTGTTAAGCTAAAAAGTTTTATAAAAACGATCTTTAAAAAATTTTGAGTAAAAACCATTTAGGGGCTGTTTGGAATTTCGAAAAATTTACGCCTCTATTTTATGATTTTATAAGATACTAACATATCCCAAGGATTGTGGCAATGTAAAAGAACTCGGAAAAACCGATTTTTTACGGATTAAGTTATGATATTTACGAGATTTACGATAAATTAAATCTATAAAATAAATATTTAAAACTGTTATGAACAGTATAATTCACTATTCATCAGAAAAACTCAGATTTTTGAAAATGTAATATTTTGATTAACTCGTCTTAATACGAGCGTGGAGTAAGAACGAAAAGAAAAGGGACATAAAACGAGAAAGTTACGCCAGTTTTCTAATACTATAATTTTAAACGTTTTTTTTTTATAAATATGATTTCACTAAACGATATTAGATGGTGATGTAGCTATATAGAATTATATGGTGGTATTAGTTAATCAAAGTATTTATATTATAGGTAACTATATTACTAGGGAGTTTCATAATGAGGCCTCTTCGGGGTGGCGTATCGACGAGTTGTTGGATTTACGATTTAAAGTGTCCTAGCTCCTCATACGTTCACTACATGACCTCTTAATTATGATAGCCCGAACGATAGTATGATGAGCTATACGACCTATAAATAATCAAAGTGTTTAGTACTTATACGACCTATATTGGATTAGGTTGCCTTCGGATTCCTTCGTGACGCATTTTCTATTGTGAATACTTGTTGATTACCATTCACTCAAGGTGAGTTCATAGCCCCCTTTTTCTACAATTGTTTTACAAAATCTATGGGGTGAATTACATTGCTTGTTTTACTATTGGACACAAGTGTTTTTCAAAGTGTATGCTATCCAGATTACTGCCTGATTATTAATGCCTAAGTTACCTTATTGCCGTGAAGTCCCTACTTATCATGAACCGTTAATTGCTATTGTAGTAAGCGCGAGTGTTGTGGATAGATCTATCGGGATTGACAATCCCCACCTTTACTTGGGTCACTAGTTTGATCGGGTGCATTTAACATTGAGAGGTGTTAGGTTGTTGGCAAGCATCCTATTTTCTGATTGGGGCACAAATCTAGTTAAGGCTTCGGTGTCATGAGCTTAGTGCAATAATAAATGTTTTGGACTTCTGAATGTGTTTCAGAGTCTACTATTACTTCGATCTTGTGGTCCACCCTTTTTACCGATAAACCTATGATTTCACTCAACCTTTGTGTTGACTTTTAGCATGTAATTTCAGGTCCTAGGGTATGAAGATTTGACGGGAGCCATGGCGGATATCAATGAAGACGGATTCTGTGTTTTATCTAAAGTCTATGCAACTTTTATTATCTTTAAAAACTTAAGTCATCTTTTGGTATTATGAAGCTTTTGTTTAATTAAGAATGTTTATGACTTTTAAAACTTATGGGACCTAATGTATGAACTCTGATATTTTGCTATGGCATCGAATGAAATCTTATCTTAAAACGTCCATTTAAGGTCGTTTCCTATATCTTGATTGTTGTACTTTGACGTAGCACCCCAATGTTACCATTCCGCTGCTACCTGATTTTGGGGGTGTTACATTCTAGATATGGCAAGATTATGAATGATGTCATGCATGAGGTAAAAACCATTTTGTCGTTTATTTTTATTTAGTTATCTTTGTATACTTTACAAAATATGTAAGTAACATAAGTTACTTGTGTTTTAAAAATATGCAAAGTGCAAGAATATTTTGTTATCTTGCATAAATGAAATTTGTAAGTAATCCTTACTTGTTAGATTGCTTGTTAAATGTGTAATTAACTTTGTTACATTACTTATAAAAATATGCAAGTTAACTATTATAATTGTTAAAAAATAAAATGTACAAGTGATGTGTTTAAAGTAAAATGTGTAGTCACTTGTGATAATAAAGTATGTAGTTACTTGTGAGAAAGTAACCAGCTAAAATAGTTTATGACATAATTTTGAGTTTAGTAAATGTATGAAGTTTGATGTATGATGGGTGTGATGAGTTAGAAACAAATGGTTTAAAACATATAAACTTTATTTTCTACTTATAATGATTTTATGATTGTTATCGACAAAACATAGAAAGATCGTAAATATAAATAAATGTTTTTACGGCTTATTTGTATTAACAATCTCCTCCTTTTTGTTGATGACAAAACATAAAATAATTGGAAGTAAAGAGGAAAATTTATATGTTTTAAATTGGAGTTTTTTCTTCCTTATCCCCATTTTTATCGAAACAAAAAGAGCATCGAAGAAAAACTAACTATATATGTAATATGTATAGAGAAAGAACTATGAAATGATTCGAAATGAATCGAATCTAATGTAAGCAGTATGCATGAAAAGAAATGATCCGAAATGAATCGAATGTTATGCTCCCCCTTAATGAGGGCGTAAAAGAATCTAAATAAATTTAAATGTTATAGAATCGTAGAGGGGGGGGGGGTGAATACAGTTTTCTTGACTTCTTTGAAGTTTATAAAACTTCAAGTCATGAAAGTGCCGAGTGGTGTGCTAATATACTTTGTGATAAGAACAATAAGTAGATAGGGTGTAGAAAATAGATTTCACACAAACTATGAACTAGAGAGAGAAAGCTAGAGAGGAAAGGGAAGGAAGAACACATGTAAAACACACACTTGTATTGTGAGAAAAATGGTTCAACCAACACCCTCTCCATATGTGAAGAGGGTTTATATACTTACATGGATGGGCCGGGCCGGGCTTTCTATGGGCTTTCCTTAGACTTTCTATAAGTCGGCCCGGTTAGATTACTTAGATATTACATTGAATTGACTAACTATTACTAAGGCTCGTGAGATCGATAATGATCATCACTTCACTAAAAACTAAATTCCTAACAATCTCCCCTTAAGGGACGATCGTTGAGATATCATAAATGATCAATACTTTTTGTGTTCCTAACAATCTCCCCCTAAGGGGTGATCATAGAGATCTCTCCTTGTGACCTTGATCATTAATCGTTGAAGCTTCTTGTCTTGATCTTGAGTCCTTTTTGTGTAATAGTTGATATTTTGTCTTGCTTCATTGCGTAGTGATCATTGACTTTAGGCTTGAACTTGTTCCTTTATCTTGACTTGTATGTGAATATGTGATCTTGAGCACTTTGAGATCATCAACCAAGCATAATCTCTTTTCGCCATCTTGTAAACTTTGCCATCTTGTGAACTAGTGACTTTAGACCGACATGCTCATACCTTTCTTGATTTGATAGCTTGAAAGCTTTAATGATGCATCTTTCTTGAAGTTCTTTAACTTTAACACTTCGTCACTTTGAGAAAAACGTTCGGTTATCAGAGTGACAGAAACTTCTTTGAAATTCTTTGACTTTAATGCTTCGTCACTTCAAGAAAGACGTACGGTATCAGAGTAGCAGAAGTCTTGAAACATGTACTTGAGCTTTCATGATGTCTTTATGATTGTCGGTCGGGTATGAGCATGTGTTTATGAATCTGTGAGTCAGCTGGAACCAAGTACATCCATGACCATCTTTAAGTATCCTGCATTAAAACAGTTAGCAATAAAGCAGGGGGACGAATATTACTTTGTCATTCCCTCGTGTTTGGTTAGAGTAACCTTCGAATCCGGGAGGATCGACCTGTGATCAGGTAGATTCAATTTAAGAAGAATCTCCTTGACAGGATTTCCAACTGAAGTATCAAATCTTTCTAACACATATGTATTAGATTCATCAAACTCAGTATGTTCTTATTACCGGAATGTCTCAAAGCAGACAACACGATAAGAGTGAACCAGTGAGTTACTGTCTCACCGATTGAATAGAAAAATTGATTTGAAAATCAATCGAATTGATTTAAAAATCAATCGACGTGTCACTTGCTAAAGTGTTTTTGTGACACATCGAGAGTTTTAATCATTTCAAAAATTCATCAGCAATCGTCAATTCATAACCTAGAACTAGTTTGATTCTTATAGAATCACACCATCGTTTCTTTCTAGTTTTGTCACAAGTGTGATTTTCAATATAGAATCGTATAAAGTCACCCTACCCATGAGCTTGTTTGATGTTTGGCTCAACAGGATTTCCATCTTTGCATTGTGAATGAAAGTCACTCGATGTTCTAGCAAAATCACTAGATAAAGCTAGGAACCCCCCTCTTAAAAATTGCTAACTTATTATTTCACATTGTGTGACCATAGCAAGCATGAATTGATAAGTTGTCCTAATGAACAAGTTTGATTCATTAAGAATCACACCATCGTTTCTTTCCAGTTGTCACAAGCTTGATTCGTATAGAATCACACAAGTCACCTACCATGAGCTTGTTTTATGTTGGCTCAAGCAAGATTTCCATCTTCACTGTGATTACTTGAGTATCACTCTGATGTTCTGGCAAAATCACAAGGATAATACATAAGACTCTTAATATATATCTTGTTATTCACATTATGTGACTTAGCAAACATAATTTTGACAAGTGTCCTAGTGAGATTTATGGATGATCTCTTTTGGCTCTAGACTCAATAGTGCACTTTGGTTTTAGTGATCGGAGGCTAGAGCAGACTGCCACCTTTTCAATATCAACTAACTCGAAGTGAGAAAGTTGATAGAAATGCGTGTAATCTCCATGAGAAATGAAACAGAAATCTTTTAAGAGATTCTGAGTGGTTAGGAAGGGTTGTGCATTGCATCACTGGGTCCATGATGTCAGTCTTCAATGTCAGCAATCATCTTTGGGATTCTAGACAGCAAATGTATTGACCTAGTTTATGCCTAATTGTAAGGAGGGCTTCTTTCTTTTCACCCTTTATCTTAACTTTTCTTTTTAATTCTTCAACCCCTTCAGCGCTTACCGAGACTTCATAACTAGTACCTTGTTGGGTTTGTTCTAGTACTAGCTCCATCTCAATCAGCAATTTTCCCTTAATCTCACTTTACTCCTTTTTTTCATACCTAAAGACTTCTACACTATCTAGTAGAATATCCCTGGGTAGATTCCTCCGGTTTAGGCTGGATCATGGGAATTTGATTACCTATACCTAACCACCTTATAACTCCATAAATCTAAGTACTGGTCGGTCTTTTTGGTATTCCATCACAATCCTTCAAAACCATTGAAAAATTCAATCAAAGTGTTTGATATAAATATAAAAAAGATTTACACTTTGATAGTTTTTCATTATCACTAAAAGCTCCCCCTTAACATGTGCATCGTAATCATAGTACATGCTAAGTGTAGAGTACATTGAGTCCATTTTATATGATCACGTGTCAATACAATTTAGGTTTAGTTTAATCACATTTTCTCCCCTTATCCAAAATGTTAATCCCTTAATATTTTGGATATCAATTGATTTAACATTCGAGGACAAAATGTTACACAAAAAACTATCAGGAACATTTTAATGCTCCCCCTTAATATTTGAGGGTATATAAGATAGTGCTGAGTAAAATAATTTGAGAAATTTTGAATTTACTAAGAAATTCTTGAAAAATTTGTACTCGAGCACTCCTTACTATCACCATTAAGTCTACACTACGTATATATAAATTCATAAGTTTATATTTTTTACGAGGTTTGACCTGAGTGATGAGAACATCATATGATATAATCTTATGGTTCTTTGTAGCAGCCGGAGGTCTTCCCTGTAGTCTCTTTTAAGAAGTTGTCTTAGCTTCCCCCTAAATCAGCAATCTTTTCTTGAGTAGATTCAAAACTTTCTTGCAAGCCGCATCAAGCAGTCTTAATGTATAACGCCCAGATATCCGAAGTACACAATTAATTCGAAATCGTAACACCAAAGTCAATTAAGTCCCAGATGTCCGAATTTCTCCTTACACGATAGTGATGATAAAAATTGAAACATCAAAGTTAACTCCCGGATGTCATAATTATTCCCTCTAAGTAGTCGATGATAACACCTAAGTCAACTAAGTCCCAAATGTACTCATTTCTTTCTGCAGAATACTGACTAACTTAAGGAATCATCATACTTATCAAACATATGTGTACCTCTTTTGTCAACAATTCTACTGTCTTTTAAAAAATAAGCTTAGAGATTAACTGTTTAAGGAAGCATTTATTGAATCAGACAGAATTCTTCTCTCGTTTTAAATAATTATTCTCCTAACACTTCCCCCTGGGAACTCAAATGATGCATACTAAATGAAGATAAGATGTCTCTTTCCCCATGAGGTTGAAATAGTGGACCCGAAAGAAACAAAGAAGGGCCTAAAATTTAAAGAAGGTGACTTCAAAAGAAGGCCATGAACTCTATCAAGTATACATCTACTCCTTCCCCCTTGCTGGTTTCGACATCTCGAAATCAGCAAAACCTTGTACGCACACATTCTTGAGATCGTGTTTGAGGTAAAACTAAGCTTAGATCTATCTCGTGAGAATCAACTTCAAAGCTATTAAAATTAGTTGATTATTTCCAAACAATCCTAAGTCTTTTACAATTATGAGGTGTTGGCAATATTGATCGAATGTAGTTTAAAGCCTGAATTCACTAAGTCTCAAATTGTAAATAAGTCCATGAAGATTTAAACAAATGACATCTAAAGCTCTTGTAGTTAATATAAATTAACTCCCCTTGAAATTGTTATCCGTCATTATCCAAAACTTTATCCGTTTATTCCATGACTTATTTTGAAAGACCGTTTTAAAAGATTATTGGAAGACACATTCTCCCCCTCAAATGATGACCCGTTTTCTATTTAAAGAGTTGTTGTCATTGTTTGAGTGGTCAAATTGTCTTTGACAATCTTTTTGTGATTACTAAAAACATTGATTCATTATGAAGACAACTTTTTACCAATAAAAATAAGATTTCTCTTATTTGAACACATAAGCGCACTGACACGTACACTTATGGAAATATAGAAAGCACGGGTTGTGTTGCAAAGTAAACACAAGCCTTTGCATGGTCATAAAGTAGAGCATGCCCGAGAATAAATTCCCGTTGAGAGGTCAAGTCTTTTTTTGACAGAATACTTGCCTTTAAGATGATGATCGGGTTGCTATCTAAAATAATAGCAAGCCATTTGGGCATGTTTTAAGAGTTGTTGAAACTTCTGCTCGAACTTCATTTACAGCCGCGTATCATTATTGAATGACATTTCTAAGACCGTAAATGTTATCGATTTTTAAAAGACATGCCAGAGATACATATTTTTATATTTTCCTAATTTTTAAATTTTTTTATATTCTTTTTGAAAAATTTATATAGAAGACAAATATTTTTGTGTTTTAATGTTTTCTTATGTACATATAATACAGGATATGAGTTACCACCATCACTTGATCGTTTCCTCTTCCAGACGTTTCAACGTTTCTGGAGACATGCTTTTCATACCTAGCTTATCGATCAAGAAGTTAAATCTTTCTCGAGGCAACGGTTTAGTAAATATGTTAGCCAGTTGGTATTCAGTCCGGACAAAGTATAGCTCCACGATTCCATTCTCCACTTGCTCCTTTATGAAATGGTAGCGAATATCGATGTGCTTAACTCTTGAATGTTGAACATTGTTGCAGCATAAAGCAATCGCACTCTTGTTGTCGCAGTATAGAGGGATCTTATTGAATTGAAAGCCATAATCTGTTAGTTGTGAACGCATCCAAAGGATTTGTGAGCAACACCCAAATAAGGCAATATATTCAGCCTCTGTACTCGATATGGTAGTGCTCTTTTGCTTCTTGGACGACCAGCTAACAAGTTTATCACCTAAGAACTGAGCGCTTCCCGATGTACTACGTCTAGTGTCCTGATACCCCGCGTGATCGGCATCTGCATAAGCTGTGAGTGACATAACGATATCCTTCGAGTACCATAGACCCATGTTAATGGTTCCGTTAAGGTATCGAAAGATCCGTTTCATCGCTTGTAAGTGCTTTTTGGTAGGCTTAGCTTGATACCGGGCATATAAGCAGACATCATAGTTAAGGTCAGGTCTACTGGCTGTAAGATACATTAAGTATCCAATCATGCCACGGTAAAGTGTAGCATCAACTTGTTTCCCCTGTAGATCTTTATCCAGTTTCTTGTTTTCAATCATGGGTGTGTCGACAGAATCAGTAGTGTTGGAAACACGAAAAGTGTCGGTCACTTCCAAAGTTGTAACAAGTCTTAGCTCGTAGTTAGTATAAGGATTAGATTAGTAATCTAGTCCGGCCCAAGGCCCATGCGAGGCCCAACTCAGCCCATGGCCGGCCTATTGTAGTATATATACACCCTCTCTTAGTCTTGGAGAGGGTTGGTTATTCATTTGTTATCCATACATTTCATTAATACATCATCCATATTCCATCCAAGTTTTCTCTAACAATCCAACCCACATCTCACTATTGTTCTTGCTTGATCTTGAGATTACTAGTATTCTACAAACCTTCGAACTTCTTCAAACTCTAGGAACAAGACTGAAGATACCACACCAAGGTATAACAATGACAATCAGTCAAGGCAGTTTAGGAATCAAAGGACAGTGACAGTTGCTGGGTCTAGGGAAACAGCAGGCAGTCAGGTAATGCAACAGACTGGGATACAATGCTTTAACTGCAAGGGATATGGGCACTATGCAAAGGAGTGCAGGAAGCCAAAGCGGCCTAAAGACTACGCGTATCACAAGGAAAAGATGATGATGTGCAAACAAGCTGAACAAGGTGTTCCTCTGCAAGCTGAGCAAGCTGATTGGCTAGAGGACACGGATGAAGAGATTGATGAACAGGAATTGGAATTGGAAGCACATTACAGCTACATGGCAAAGATTGATGATGAAAGTAATGTGTATGACAATGTGAGACGACATTCTGAGCAACCTGAATCCATTAACGACACATATGTTTTGAA
>BQNB010007091.1:0-7500 GCA_026074375.1 Tanacetum coccineum
TGACTTGCGAGATTCTATATGAATCAAACTTGTAACAACTGGATATCGATTTGGTCCAGTAAATGAATTGACGGTTGATGAAAACTCTTTAATGAGTGACACGTCGATTGATTTTCAAATCAATTTTCTCGTTTATCACTAACGTAAACCTGCAGGTCAAACGGTGGTAACGGCAACCTCAATCCCATTCAAATGCTCAATCTACGAAGACATACTATCTAGAAAGCTCAAGATTTAAAGACAAAGACTTCCGCAAACTCTGAAATAAAGCTTTCAAGATAATGCAAAAGTATGAGCATGTTGGTCAAAGACATAAGATCGCAAGATGGCAAAGACGATAAAGACAATGACAAAGGCTCAAAGTCAAGATCGCAAAGCATGAAGGAACAAGCCTACAACAAATAACAAAGAGAAAGACCAAGACCGCATGAGCTTAACGACAAAAGCAATCTCATTGATCTCATGAAGGAGTGTCATCAATGAACTCACTTCGGGGGAGATTGTTAGCCTCAAAATATTGAGTCGAACATGAAGTTCGTTCATTATGTATTTAAGTCTCGGTCAATCAATTAGTTAACGTTGTAATAGGAAAGTATCGGGAATCGGGCTCGATAGTTAATCTAATATTGTATATGTTTCGGGTTTAATCCCAAGCAAAACCCGAGCCCGGGTCCTAGTTAAATATCCCGCGCGTACCTTTAACGTGACGGGGTATATAAGCTTTTTCTTCTTTAGAAAAAGTAAGTTGTTCATTTTCTAAATAATTCCATTTCTCTTTTCTCTCATCTTTCTCTCTAACCTCTCTCTAGTTTCTCTCTCTAGAACAACTCTTTCTTTCTCCTTTCTAGTTCTAATTTCGTGTTTGATTCTATGAAGTGAAGTGTTACGGGATCCTACAAAGTCTCCTAAAAGGACCCAGGGCAGCCCGCAAACAACATTCTTATAAAGGCCTAAATCAGCCCAAAGAATACATCTTCCCTCAGATCATTCCTGCATATTACTAAAAGTACAAGAATAACTTTATTATCAGCACGATGTATCACCTTTACATGCATGGCTTGGTTAGTTTGGGCCATAACCATAACATCAACAACATCCTTGTTCCAGCCAAGAATAATTCGACACCCCTTATTGCATAAACTAGAATTAGAATTCCATTCCCATGTATGAAACACTCTTGAACAAACATTAGAGTAACGAACTTAATAATCTACATGAGACTCTAGAATAGCGCAAACACTTAACTGATTCTCACTCACCACTGCCGATCCCTCATATTACTTAAGGGTGCGGTTCAAACACCTGATATTCCATGGAGGCAATGCTAAACATTAAGAACGTATTCTAAGGTGGGCTTTGTCCCCCTTTTGATCGTGTCTTTATGCATTAACCAGTTCCTCAACATCACTTTAACTGATCGCTATTATCCCCTTTATTCAATTTAATAGTTTCAAGGACACTCATATCTTTTCTTCCCCCATTATTTCCCCCACCTACTTTCACTCTCCCTATCCTTCCTGATCTTGTAAAGCATTAAAAGGATTAGAGTCACACCTTGCTCCCTCCACCCGTCGGTTTTTAGGGCTGGTTTGGTTGACGAATATTCCAAAACAGTTTTGTGTTTGGTTTATTGACCTTAAAACCATCAGTATGTTTGTTTGATTGTTTTTCCACTCTTCTTTTTTTCCCTTTTCTTTTTCTATTGTAAACCCATTGTAAATCCATCATTCTTACCATAGGTCTTCTCCACAGCGGTTCTTTGTCACACTTTTTGGGACATTTGTTCATCCGCGTGTCAAAAATTTACCAATCACCTACATGTGGAGGTTTTCACTCATATTCGATATTCATTTTTTCTAATGTATGCCCCTTCACCATCATACTTTAGGAATGCCATGGTAACCTCCTGTTTTAATCTTTTTTAGCCATGATGAACAAAAACGTGTTTTTTATAGCATTATTTATCCCGTATAAATTACACATTTTATATAATTATTGCAATAATTGTTATTTAATTGCTTATATTTATTATATGCAGTAATTATAGAGCATATTGTGAAGTTTATATAAAAGGCACTAATTTTGGAGAATAACGAAGGACGTTAAGAGTTCAAGTAAGTTATGATTGCTGACATTCCTATACGGCGTATATTATTCTAGAAGCATTACGCCGTATCCAGACTTGTGATGAACTAAAGACCATTGCCTGACTTTTTGAATTATACGCCGTATTCCGCATCAACGATACGACATATATAAAAAAATACTCTTGGTGCAACGAAGAAGAACTATACAAGTTTGGACTCAAATACGTTGTATCCGCAAGAAGAGTACAGTGTATTCATGCTGACACTTTACAGAAACCACAATTCAAAGTCAAAAGATCCTGCATTTAATGCAGTCAACAAATCAATATCAATACATTTATTGCTCAGTCCATTAAACTGGTCAACATCAATATCCTACATTAAATGCATTCAAACAATCAGTGATCTGTAATAAAAGACAATTAATGGACTTGGTCAAACAAATCAATAAATCTGCAGTTAATACCCTCGTATTCACTCATTCAATACGCTTTTAGCTACTTTTTTCGAGTCTTTAAATACCATCTCTAAAACTCAGGGCGTGCTTCGGTTATGAGGTATTCGGGGTAAAGGAAAAGGGAAAAGAAATCATTAATGAGGCTTGGTTTACTATAATGCAATTAAGCATTACCCAAACAATGTGTAATTGTCGTTACCTCAAATTGAGGTGTTATGTTATCATTACTCCATGTAACCACCAACTCTTCTTTTTTATTTTTTTCAAAAAGTTATTTTATTCCAAACAAATCATGTAACCACCAACTCATGCTATTTTTATTATAAAAAAAATAATTTTGTTACAGCAATTCTTTTGTTCCAACAACTATAACCAAGCACAATCAATCACTTATGAAATATCTATTATATTCCTTAGTATTCCCTTAACCTTTTCTATTTCTATTCCTCTATTTGAATCCAAGCCCCCATCAGTTTTAGGCAAGGAGAAAATCTCTTAAACCACAAGTCGTTTCTCAGACGTACTTAGAAGAGCCATTGAGGTCAGTATGTGCCTCAAATATCCATAGGAAAAATTTGTTATCTTCGGCACAATCCGAATACGCGTTTGATTGAGGTTCTTTATTTTAATCGGTTATATATCAAACCTTTTGTGTATTTTTACAATGACTATAGGCTGATACCTTTATATATCAGCTATGTTTATGAAGGTTTAATGTTTGGTTTGTTTATCTCGATTGTCTTAATTTATCATTGATTATTTGATTATGTTTACCATTTGATACTTGTTTATGTGCGTGTATGTGACCTATCATTCAACTAGGTCTAGTCCTACATATTTAATGCGTTGAAACTTCAGTGTTGTGTGGGCGTAGGCTAAGAGTCCGGGATGGCTCTCCATATTTGTAAGTAAGTGGTAAAGTACAACGGATAAGATATAATAGATCCCATTATTAATCACCTAAGGTAGATTATGATCAACAAAAAGGATGCTTTATGTGGGCACGTTAATTGTGACAGGATTGTTCGTGTCTAGGTCTTAGGATGAAGTGCCGCCTAAGTCTTAAGAATGATATGCCACTTCGAGATAAGACTATCATTGCACTAATAAACAAACCTGCATTTTATCGAATTATTCATAGTTGATATGTCTTCTTTATATTAGTATTTGACCGGTTCTCTGTTGTTTGTTAATCTTCTTGTGTGTGTTTATTGCTTTACTTGTCACCAAAACCTTAGCTTAGATACCTAAACTTGTGCCAGTCTCTCAGGCTGAACCCCCCTTTATCATTAGCTTAGGTTTTCATAACTAAAATACTAATTTGAGAATATTATGCTCTAGCTCTTAGTGATCGACACCTAACTTTACCATGAAATCTCCATTTTGACGGGTACACTCGCCCAGTGGTATTTGTTTTTGGGTATAGTGTCGACAAAATATATATGTAAATCTTGATAATAAATAATACCTACGCACAACGACACATCAAGTTTTTGGCACCACTTTCGGGGTGTGAAGTTGTTTAATTCTTATTCATTAGTGTTTTAGTTTAGTTTAAATTGCATATTTGTGTGCTTGTTTGTGTGTTTTATTTCCTGCATTGTATATTTTGCATATTGTGTGTTTGTGTGCATTGTTACAGCCTGCTATAACATTCTGAGTCGAATACTCAATACGGCGTATTCATCTTGTTGGATATGGCGTATAAATTTTTTCAAATCAATACAGCGTATTCGACTCTATCATTAATACGGCGTATTCAGTTTATTAAGTACGGCGTATTAAGCTATTTGACAATTTTCTTTCCTAGATAATTTATTACAGGTATAATGGACGACCCCAACATCACTATGGAGGAATACATCAGACTTCAAGAGGAAAAAGCTCAAAGGGCTGGTCGAACATTAAATTGGAAAACTGGCACATACGGTAAGGTGAAATATTATGAAGATGAAGACGATTGCTTCACCAACTTCAAATCTGAATTCCCAGCTATAGTCTTTGATGATACGTCTAATGCAGCCGCTCTCTTGGGAACCCATGGTAAGTTCTCTTAACGACAATGAAATTGACTTTAGAATATCATTCGACGAATCCGACGATGAAGATTACACGGTAATTTATGACGAAAATTCATTTTCCTATAAAATAATTTATGTCAACAATTTGAAAACGGATTCTGAAAATGATAATGATAAAGTTAATATGTCTTTGTTTTCGACACCCGAGCCTGAGGTCGGTTATTCTAATGATTTAGACTTCTTTAAAGATTTTGAGAATGAATTTCCAACCATTGTTTACAATGATGCTCTAACGTCTAAATCAGATTTCTTAACTGAACCTACTGAAAGTCCTCAACATATCAATGAATTTAATTTAAAAAATGAAACATCATTGTCCGAATGTGATGAAAAGGAACAAAACGTTTTATACTTTAATGATTTATTTCCTTTTAATGTGATTTATCCCGATGATTTAAAATCAGATACGGATACGGATAATGATAATGATATAATTGATATTGAGCAACCTTCGGGGGATATGTCTGTCATACCATTACCTAATGGAATAAATGTTGATACACAAGGGTCAAATAAGCTTTTGGAAACAAGTCATGATACATCTAATAAAATTTTCAAAACTGAAACTCTTATCAAGAATCTAAATGTTAATATCATAGCCTGTAGTTATCTTAACAAATGGATGTCATTCATTTTTCTAATCAAGAATTTGTATATGCCATTTGGCATCCCGTTCGACCCCAAGTCATTTTATAAGGATGGGATTAAATAGAAGGAAAAAGGTCGAACTTAAAGACCAGCTGAAACAAAAGTGCTTCCCGAGAAACAACCCAGTCATTTTAATTGTTTGTCGCATTTTAATTGTTTGTTACACGAGTCTGTCTTCCTAGACACTCTATACGGCGTATCAAACCCCTCTGGATGGCGTATAGAGATGTCTGGACGTTATAAGTTTTTAACTAAATATTTAATTTCCAGTATTTAATTGTTTTTATAGGAACAATACGGCGTATCCTAGGGTTTGGGATACGGCGTATTAATCCCTGTACAGTTGTGTGTTTAATTGTTTTCTTGTACCATTGTAGCGAGATAGAACTTGCAATTGTCTTCTAATCTTTTATACAGGACCTTGCTGAAACTATGATATGGTATGTGCTGAAAAAGATATGTGTTGAACTTATTCGGGCATGTTGAAGCCCTAGTCAACACACTTTTTGCTTAAGGACTCATCTTGGAGAATTATCACGAGCAAAACATCAGGGAGTTTTCTGTTCTAATTTTATTTTCCCTTATTATTTAATTGTTTTCTCTATACAACGAGGACGTTGTATAATTTAAGTGGGGGGATGGAGAATTAGAATGTACTTGTCTTCTTTTTTACAAAATAACATGCAAAGTGCTTAAAACGGCCAAAATTTAAAAAAAAATCAGCATGACTTTTGTAAAAATCACTAGTTACATTACCTAGCACATTATAACCCTTGATACATATTGTGAGAATTAAGCCTATTCCGTTTCCAACTGTCTACTAAAATTCCACAAAATTATGAGTGTGCCGGTGATGTAGTGGACTTTAGAACTTGGCCTGGTATATCACTCGAGACCGCCATGATTAGTACTATGGATTTAGATGGAAGAACATGTTCAACTGATAAATTTCTAGGATTAAACCAAATAGCCTACATGTCGTAAAAATAACTAACCACACTGGTTAGTTAATTCCCGTGTAACCCTTGATTACTCTCATTTTTAGAGTAAAATCCCCTAGAACAACCTGTTGAGCCATTCCTTTCTTTTTCTACACCATATTATATGTTTCGTTACACCTTTGCACCTTAGCCTACCGTGTAGATTAAGCCTATTTTACCAATGTTGCTAGTTGCTTTCGTGTAAAGTTTTGTATTTCCTGTGTCAAAGTGAAATTTTTCTATCTCTGTAATGGTCGGGAAATTGCACAATGCAATGGGAAAAATATGTAGCTCGTAAGTTTTGCTACTTTCGCGATTATGAATCATGTCCGAAGAAGAAAAAGTACTACAAGGAAAAGATTATCCGGATGAATTATGATAGTGAAGATGGTGGAATTAAACCGAGGTTTATGATGTATTGCAAAAAAAAAGATGAAAAATAGTCGGTTTAAAAGAAGTTTATACCGAAGGAATTACTTAGAAGGATCGATTATTCATTGATACGTTACAAAAATCAATGATGTAAAGTCTTGTAAAAAGTGGCCGATATCACCACTTATGTAAAAGTATGTAGAGAGCGAGATGTAAGGTAAGTTAACTATTATGGGAACGCCAACTTAGGTTATCTTTGTCATTTCTGTAATCGAGGCGTCTGTCTATATGTTCGAGTCTTTGTCATGGAACGGTCAGGAGAAAGTTACTAGAAACCGCACCTTATTTGTTGGCTTAATCTATTTGTTTCGTGAATTTTACTTAACACCCATTTTACTTCCCTTTCCTAGCAACTAACCATAGTGTCTACTCGAAACGAGGACTTGTTCGAGCATGCATTTCTATTCCGTCGTTATGGCCATATATGCATGTCTTAGTTGCCTCATTAGTTTACGACTTTTGGTGAAAGTTAAAAGGTTCCTACCCTATATCATTCTTCATCCTAACCGCTGAGTAAACATGAACATGGATGTGTTCGGATTGTATATGTCTATTTTGTCGTTACGGCCATGTATGTACGATACAGCTGCCTTGTTGGTGTGGTACTTATGGTGAAAGACTGTTGAATGATCAACCCTAAGCCTTCTTAACCCAATTTATCTTTTGACTTGTTTCTCCTTAGCTTTAGCGGTGGAGATGTGTATCCTTGCCAAGCTTATGATACGAAACTAATCATGACCGAGCAATTGAGCGTACCAATCAAATGTTGCACCCTAGATTAGTCGAGTGATCTGAGTGTTTTCATTTCCATATTT
>BQNB010007091.1:12500-94837 GCA_026074375.1 Tanacetum coccineum
ATCAGGAGAATCTGAGTTGTCTAGAAAAGATTGATCAAATGAAATCTCAAGTTTCAGAACTTTCGGAGAAACTTCAGATTTCAAATCAAGAGATGAAACAACAAATGTGTTAAGCAGTAATCCTTTTACATGTCTCTGTAGTTCGTCATCAATTGTCTTTTCTCTTTTCATACTCCTTAGCACCATCTCTAACTCTTTTCAAGTGTACAATCTCTCATGATTTGCCTTGTCATGCATACTAGGGGCGTTACTTACCATAGTCAATTTGTTGGACGTGATCGGCAAACCATCGGATTGTTAATTCACACCCTTCGTTCCCGTAAACCTATTAGCAAAATCGAAGCTGCATCAGTTAAAATTTGTGCCTCCAAATAGCTTCTTCATCAAGTGCTTCTTGGTATAGTTTTACTAGGAATTTGCCTAAGTTTTTTGGGTTTTCTAGCCATGGTAGAAATGAGAGATTACAATTAATAATTATTGTGAATGAAAAATTTAGTTTGAGTATGAGAGTCCCAAGTTATGTCTTTCTTTATATTGGCTTATAATGTATGATATTTGTTTAGTGGAAATTGTCAATCAATGTCAGAAAAAGTTAATGACTTGTCAGATATTGTCATAAATCACGTGATATTTTTAGTGATAAAAAATAATATCGTTGAGTTGTCTTATCAGTTGCAGTACAATAATATATTTGCAGTGAACTGTCATTCAATGTCTGAAAAAGCGTATGATTTGTCAATTCTTGTCATAAATCGCGTGATTTTTTTAGCCATAAACAACAGTGTCATTGAGTTGTCATATCACTTTGACTAAAGAGTAAATTTTTTCATGGAGTAATCATTTATGATATCTTGTAAGTTTGTAGTGATAAATAAACTTGTCATTAATTAGTCTTATCTGATTTAGTAAAAAGCATATGATATTTGAAATTCCTTTTAGCATTGTAAGCATAATTTACACTTTAAACTTCTTAGTATTGTTGTCTTTGATGAGCTATTCAAATAAATTGTACAAACAAGAATCTTGATTCATATGATCCATTGAATACAATACATAGTAGAAAAAAAACCACACCTGATCTAGTACATTGGCAACCTTATTATTCTGACTTGAAACAAACAACAACAAACAAGAACACAAATGGTTGGCTAGGTGTTGTTAAACAACATGATTCGATAATCTATATTGCCCTGTAATTGTTAATGGAAGTTTGCTTTTTTTTTTTTATTTCTTTCCAAGCAATGCTTCTCAAACAATTCTTGTCTTGCTCTGATTAAGTTGTTTGTTGTACGTATATCCGATTCATGGGTCTTAGGTACGTGCATGTATCGTAGCTATAAGGCTCATTGTAGGCATATTCTGCAACATTGTAATTTGTATCTCACGGATACGCATTTGTTCAGAATAACGAGTTAAGTTGCCCAACATTGTATTCGCTAGTGTGGCCTCGGCTTCAAGCTCCCTTTGCAGGTTGGAAACAATTGTTTTACGTGCATCATTTGCAGAATCAGCCATAGACTTTGTTAGTAGTAAGAAAAAGTG
Organism: Tanacetum coccineum; assembly: GCA_026074375.1. Classification (NCBI taxonomy): domain Eukaryota; kingdom Viridiplantae; phylum Streptophyta; class Magnoliopsida; order Asterales; family Asteraceae; genus Tanacetum; species Tanacetum coccineum. The sequence goes on from BQNB010007091.1 coordinate 14,043, forward strand.
TGTTTGCGTGTGTGTGTGTGTGTGTGTGTGTGTAAATTCTTTTGTTTTTCTTATTGTGTGTGTGTGATTTGATTGTATTGTATATGCAAAGCTAGTTGATATAGGGGAAATAGTTTGGCTAGTATCTATCAATAGCTTGATATGAATGGATGTACTGTCAAATGTTGTCATAGATATCGTACATTTAAAAGAGATCATAGACAATTTAATGGACTAGTCTTTATCAACTGTAATACTTAATTATTGAATACATAGAAAAAATAGAAACATAGTGTCTACATTGAAAAGACATTGGTAATAGATATTGAGTTACATGAACATTAGTACATATGTTTATTTAAATCTTGATGTTGAACTTGTTGGAAACACAAAAAGTGTCGGTCACTTCCAAGTTGTAATGGGTCTTAGCTCATAGATTGTGTCATGTTAAGTATAGAAGCTAATCCGGCCCAAGGCCCATGGGAAGCCCATCATTAGCCATGGGTCGGCCATCATGTAACTATATAGCCCTCTTCTAGCCTTGGAGATGGGTTGGTTGTTTTCTTTTTTTCCAGTTTCTACATCAGTAATAACACTCATCCCATTCATTATACTTCTCTCACTAAAGCATCACACCCATATCTCTCTCTCTTGTTCTTGGTAGATCATTAGATTACATGTTTCTCTCATTTGGTATCACGAAGCCATGGAGTGGTGTGTTTTAGTTTTTGTGTTTGTCATTGTGATTTGTGTTCAAAAATCTTTATAAAGAACAAAAAATCTTGATTCAAATTTTTTGGCTAAACACCTTAACGTTTTCATTTTTATTGTTCCTATACGGTTTAGTAACACTAGTTGTTCAAGAATTTTTGCTTAAAAACCATTCAAAAATGTGTCTTATGTGTTTCTTTGAGTTTTGAAAATTTGAGTTTCGTAGTAGTTGGAACCGAACTAGGTATTTTCAGTTGGTACTAAACAAGTTGAACAAAACAAGGTAACCGAACGAGTAAGCCGAACAAGATAACCGAACAAGGGAGTCGAACGAGTCTTATATCAGTTTCAACCAAATGAGTTCTACCAAGAAGGAACCGAACAAGCTTACCTAGCAATAACCGAACTAGACTCCTGTCAGTTGGAACCGAACTAGTTGTTGTCTATTGGAACCGAACTAGTTAACCGAACGAGAGAACCGAACCAGTTTTGTTCTTTGTCAACCGAACGAGAGAACCGAACAAGCTTTGGTCTTTATCAACCGATCGAGAGAACCGAACCAGTTTTCCTTTGACAACCGAACGAGTTAGTTCTTTGAAAACCGAACCAGTAATTTTTCAAAACCAACACTTTTCAAACTCAAAATATCTAAATTATACGGTTTATTTCTTTGACTTGTAAAATCCCGAGACACATTAAATTGTTTTCCCGGTTTTGTCAAGAATTGTAAAATCCCGTGTAGTTTCATTTCAAGACTCAACAATCACATAACCAAACACAATTTCTTTCTACCACCGATCGATCAATTTGTAATCTTTTTGATACCACAATGACGACTCTTGCCGATAAGTCACTTCTTTCAGGAGGAGATAACAAACCACCAATGCTTGAAAAACACTTGTATGATTCTTGGAAGAGCCGAATGGAACTGTATATGTTGAATAGACCTCATGGAAGAATGATTCTTGCCTCTGTTGAAAAAGGACCACTCGTTTGGCCTTCAATCACTGAGGATGGAGTAACAAGGCTTAAGGAATATGTTGAACTGACTCCCGCTGAAGCCATTCAAGCTGATTGTGACATCAAAGCAATAAACATCATTCTCCAAGGCCTTCCAACTGAAATCTATGCTCTTGTGAGTCAACATCGTGTTGCAAAAGATCTTTGGGAGAAGATTAAACTGCTAATGCAAGGAACGTCGTTAACAAAACAAGAACGAGAATGTAAGCTGTATGATGAATTCGATAAGTTCACTTACAAGAAAGGAGAGTCGTTACATGAGTACTACTTGAGGTTCACTCTGTTACTCAATGATATGAACATCTACAAGATGCCATTGGAGCAATTTCAAGTTAACACCAAGTTTTTAAACACTCTTCCTGATGAATGGAGCAAATTTGTTACTGATGTTAAATTGGTCAAAGACTTGCATACTACCAATGTTGATCAGCTTCATGCTTACCTGCAACAACACGAAAGACATGCAAATGAAGTTCGTTTGATGCATGAACGTAACTCCGATCCTCTTGCTTTAGTTGCATCTCACCAATTACCTCCGTCAACTTATCAATCTCATCTACACACTCTCCCGAACTCTCAACTTCAACATCATGTTTCACCATATCCGTCTTCACAGTTTGTAACACCTTATCAGACTCAACAATTCACAACCAGTCAATCAACACCTCTTTCAATCACTTATCCATCAAATGAGTACCAATCCTCAGTTCACCACAACGTTTATTCTCCACAATCATCCATCCCACAATTGGAATATGCTCCCACAACTTACCAACATCAACAATCTGAATTTTCCCAACCAGACTCCGGTCTAATTGTTCCAGTGTTCCAGAAAGGGGATGATCCAATTGATGCGATCAATCACATGATGTCATTCTTAACTGCTGTTGTCACATCCCGGTATCCTACTACCAACAATCAGCTAAGGACTTCGTCAAACCCTCGTCAACAAGCTACCATCTATGATGGAAAAGTAACTGTGCAACCTGTTCAGGGGAGACAAACTACTTATGCTGCTGGAACAACGAGAAAATACACTTTTAGCAAGTAGAGCACACTCAGGGTGGGAAAACAACAGAGGTATCTGTTACAACTGCAAAGTGGAAGGTCATATTTCCAAGCAGTGCACTATGCCCAAAAGAAAAAGGGATGAAAAGTGGTTCATTGATAAAGTGTTGCTGGTTCAAGTCAAGCAAGTGGTCACGTTTTAACAGAGGAAGAAAATAGCAGTTTTGGCAGATCTAGGACTTTTGACACTTCAACCCTCTTTAGGAATGTCATTACCCACAATGTGCTTATCAAGCCGATGATCTGGATGCTTATGACTGCTGATTGTGATGAAACTTAACTCAACCAAGATTGCTCTCATGGCGGAATCTTCAGGAATGGGACTCAGATGCACTCATGAGGTACACAAATGGATTAATCTGGCTTATGATTTAATCAATCAAATGAGCAGTAATGACGTCCTTTGAACAGTCTAATGATGATGGATTAAGACCTTAGAAACTGAAATAACCAGTGATACAATATCATCTCCTTTATTCTCGTTCTGACGTGAAACCATATAGGAAACTGTCCGGAATTCTAACTCTTCTGCTCAACAAGATGCCTGATCTGATCTATGTTTGAACAATTAATACCCACTAAGTGATGAAATGCACCAATGTTAATTGAATATAAAAATGTGCCAATAAAAGGCTTCGGACTACGAGCTGACAGTTATAAAGAAAGAGGTTAAGCTTTTGAAAAGAAATGCAAAATGTGAGAAAGTTTTTCAAGATCAACTGAAAACCAGTATGCCGAGATGAACGTCTTAAGCAAACTCTTTCTGAACAAAGTGCACGGAAAGGATCTTTAATGAAAATAGTTTTGTCTCAAAACTGATTTCAAAATGGAATAAAAAGATAAAATTTGATAGAGAAATTGCTTTAGAAAAGAAATTAAGCAACTTTGATATATCATTTGTCAAAAGAGGTCAATCTGCGCAAACTGTTCATCTGATGACTAAATCCAAAATTTGTTTGATTATTCCACGATTACAAGTTATCAGGTTTTGAAAAACCTTTCTCACTCTGAAGAAAGTTTGGGAGTCAAAGCAAGTATGGCAATCTTGTTATGACGGGTAAGGTCATTTCTTAAAATGGATGGCTATTGTGATCCTGCTTCTGATGAGACATTAATGCTTTGTGAAGAGAGTCGTTTAAAATGCTTATGAAAAGAACAGATCCAATGGTTGTAAAACATAAAGTGAACACTAAACCTATTAATTATGCTATTCTTAATAACGATTACAACAAACGATTTGTTCGACAATCTGATTTATATAGTGAACATGCCTATTGGAAAGCGACTTCGGTCCCACCTTTAGACCCATCTCCTTCTTCCACAACCAACAAAGTTGAGGTTCCAAAAGAACTTCCTAAATGCCGGAGTTTGGTGAATACTAGCTTGAAGAGCTTTAATCGCCATCTTGTGGCTTTTGATCAGGTTGAGTGTCAAGAAAGAAAAACCACTGTCTCAGCTATCATTGAGGACGTGGGGGGTTTGAACATACAAAGGCTTGTTTTCGAGATGAAATTATTCCGTTTATAAAAGAATTAAAAGAATATTTCACCAACTGTTTGTCAATGACACTCAGTTTGAGTTTAATATCATTACGCCTACCTGTTTTCCCCCGTTTATAAACTGCAACCTACTCCCGAATAGCCTTTTTCAAGGCTTGCAGCTTCTTTTTAAATCGGACCATCCCATTACTATCCTCTAAGACAGTAGAATTCCAGTATGAATCACCAACTGCTCAAACCAATTGCGTAACCAACCCTAAAGGTCTTTGTCCCTTATCCCGCACGATTACGATGTAACCAGTTTGGTTACGACGTAACCCCTGCATATTCTGTCATGTTCGAGTTCATATTAGTTCAACGAGTGTGCACTCCACACTTCCCTATCCGAGCCGAATATGAAATCTCATATGTCTCTAGTAAATCGTCATTACCTAAAATGGCCGATGACACTAAAATCATCAACCACCCCCCCCGGATTTTAGTGCAATCCTTGATTTACTAAAATATATATAATAATATATATCAATATGTTAAAGCAAACATAACGAAACAAACAAATGCATAAATAAAAATGTCTTGCGATTGAATTTTCATCTTAGTATAATACACATTCCAAATATTCAAGAATCAGGGTGTCGTAATGATTGAACCATGTCAACTCATTTGAATACCTGAAGATACTATACACATAAGTCTCTACAACACTCTATTGTTCGTTACTTGACACTATCACAAGCCATGTGTCCTAATCCATTAATGAACATATAGGAAGCCAAGTCCAAGCTTTTTGAAGTGGGAAAACTTCATGCTCACATAGTTGGTCCTTTTAGTCTTGCACATGCATTTTCAATTTTTCAAAAGAACCATTAAGAAAATATACTTAAACCTAACCATCACTTGCATGTCTGAACACATACCTCGGGAAGATAAACACACGTGTTCCAATCTCTAACTATGAGCTTTCCATATTGAATTCAACTTCTAATATTGTATTAGAAGGGAATTAGGTATCTCATAGGTAGTAGATTTATATAGACTTTAATCCCATCCATATCATTGACTTAATCACTAAGTCCCTAGTTAAACCCTTCGTCAAGTGGTCAGCTAAATTATGTTGTGACTAAACAAACTCAATAGAAATCACACCATTCATGATTAGTTCCCTAATCATACTATGTCTAACACCCAAATGTCTAGACTTGCCATTATAAATTTGACTATAAGCTTTAGCCAATGTGGCAGCACTATCACAATGAATATAAATCGGTGATATTGGTTTAGGCCATATTGGAATCTCATGTATCAAGTTTCTTAGCCATTCTGCTTCTTTACCAGCAACGACCAATGCTACAAACTCATGTATCAAGTTTCTTAGCCATTTTGCTTCTTTACCAACAACGACCAATGCTACAAACTCAGATTCCATAGTAGAACCAATGATGCATGTTTGCTTCTTAGAAGCCTATGAAATGGCACATCCCCTAAGCAAAAACACCCATCTACTAGTAGAAGATGAATCTTCAACATGATTTATCCAACTAGCATTTGAATAAGCTTTTAATACCGAAGGATATCTAACATATGATAAACCATAATTCATAACACCCTTCAAGTACTTGAATACTCTCGTTATTGCATGTCAATGCTGTCTACTAGGATTACTAGTAAACCTGCTCAATCTACCAACTGTATAAGCAATATCAGGTCTAGTGCTCGTCATAACATACATCAAACATGTAACACCCCCAAAAATCAGGACAACGCAGCGGAATGGTAACATTTGGGGTGCTACTTCAGGGCACAAAGTACAAGTCACAGAAAACGACCTCAAAAGAGACGTTTTAAGATAAATTTCACGTTTGATATATCAAAATCAGAGTTTACAAAGGATCCCATTTATAATGCAATAGAAACATTTTGTTTAAAAACGTTATCGAATGGTACTCAAGTTATTAAGCCTTCAAAAATATATATCCGCGCGACTCGAATGCTCCCAATGCTCCACTAGCAAAATAGTAACCTGAAAATACATGCTAAAACGTCAACAATAATGTTGGTGAATTCATAGGTTTAAGTAAAAGCAGTGTTGAAATAATTTAGGTAATATTTCAGAAGAAAAGTAGCATTTCAACATTCAAAGTATTATTTCTAAAATCCAAGTAGTGATTCAATAAACCAAGAAGTATTTAAAAGTGGACCACAAGATCGAAGTAATGGTGGACTAAGTACATATTCCGAAGTCCAAAACAAGTAATGTAGACAGGGGAAACACATTCACCAAGTCTAAATATATATTATTGCACTAAGCTCATGACACCGAAGCCTTAACTAGATTTTTGCCCCAATCAGAATATAGGATGCTTGCCAACAACCTAACACCTCTCAATGTTAAATGCACCTGATCAAACTAGTGACCCAAGGAAAGGTGGGGATTGTCAGTCCCGATAGATCTATCCACAACACTCGCGCTCACTACAATAGCAATTAACGGTTCATGATAAGTAGGGACTTCACGGCAATAAGGTAACTTAGGCATTAATAATCAGGCAGTAATCTGGATAGCATACACTTTGAAAAACACTTGTGTCCGTAGTAAAACAATCATGTCTAAAATTCACGATTTCAAATATAGGTATTCAGTGATCTCAAATCATGTAGTAAACAAGTAAAAACTTTAGTAAAAAATAGTCAGGTAAAACAAGCACGTATTCTCACCCCGAAAACAATTTATGAAAACCATTAAAAAGAGAAAAGGTGGGGCTATGAACTCACAAAGTATTGAAAGGTAATTGTACTGTAGTAAAATATACAAGTTTGTAAATGAGCATGTATTCCCCTCGCGGGTTTATAAAACATTGAAAAGATTGAAATGCGAGACTATGAACTCACCTTAGAAGTGAAGTGAAGAATAAGTCGAGTGAATGAATGAAAACGCGTCACAGAAATATCCGAAAGCAACCTAAGTAGATATCGGTCGTATAAACACTAATTGCTATGATTAACTAACATCATATGCAAGCCTTATGTTAGTTACATCATACTATCGTTCGGGCTATCATAATTAAGAGGTCGTGTAGTGAACGTATGAGGAGCTAGGACACTTTAAATCGTAAATCCAGCAACTCGTCGATACGCCACCCCGAAGAGGCCTCATTATGAAACTCCCTAGTAATATAGTACTTTGATAATCACATATAATTCTATATAGCTTAATCACCATCTAATCGTTTTGATAAAATTGTGTTTAATAAGTAAAAACGTTTATAATTACCGTTTTATAGCATAACTTTTGCGTTGTAAGCCCGATTTTGACGTTTCTTATGCCCACGCTTTCGTATTAAGATGTAGTTATGCATAAATGACATTTTCATATTTTTGGACCCTTTGATGAACATACTTTTACTGTTCATACCAAGAATAAAGTATTTTTATAGTTTTTTGTATCGAAAACCCTTAAACGATGTATTTTTATTCGTAATAGCTCTTGTTTTTAGCGATTCCCTTTTCGAGCACGTCTCAGTAATTGAAAATTTCTATTATTTATGAGGGTTTACAAAAATAAATATCTCTTTTCAAATCATTAAATTTTTAAAAATGTTTTATAAACAGTATATAATTGTCCGTAAACTCGCTAAATTCATAACTTGTCGTTATTAATTGAATAATTACGATCTTATCATTTTGAATTCCTAACATATGTATAAATTGTTAAAAATACAAACTTGCTGTTTATATAACTTTTATAAAAGTTATATTTATAAATTCGTTTATTATCGTATAACTTGTTTTTTACCTAACTTTTTCGTTATTATCCGTATTCAAGTTTCTTATCTTTGGAATCGTCATGAGATGTATTATTTTTTAAATACATAAAGTTTGCTGTTATTATACACAATCAAACAGCCCCTATGTATCGTTAATCTCAACATGAAATCATAAACAGTCCATAATTAAACTTTTTAATCACTAGATTAATACTTAATCAATTTCACTTAAACCAACATGTTCACATACTTATAATTCCTTTATTCCATGATATTTATCAACTACACACATATGTAAAAGTGTTCCAAAATCATAACCACAAGTAGAAATATGTTTTAATTTATTTTAAAATTATCCTAATGTTGAATTGCTAAATAGAACACAAAACAAATAAAATTGAAAAAAGTAATGACATAAAGGTGTTATAGATAACCTTAAAAATTTGAGATTGTAGTAGATGAACCAAGTATCTAAACCCTTGTTTAGATATAATACCAAAGCTGTGCACACTTGACACCTTATTTTCTTAATGAAAACCCTAATCTTCAAATCTTGCTAAGCCTTGCTTAATCACCACCAGCTCTAAACCTTTTGAATAACCTTAGATATAATTTAGTAATCTTGTAAAGTTTTTTGTAGAAAATTTTGTAATGGATTGGGTATTTGACCTTGTGGTATGCCGTTAGCTATGAGAGGATAGAAAGAGATTGAGTTTGTTCTTGCTAAGTGTTAATGTGTTGAGATAGTGTGTACAAGATTTATAAATAATAAAGGCGTAGTCAATGATCAAAGACCAAAGTATCAATGGTCACAAGGTGGGGGGGGTTCGGTCAAGGGACAATGGGAGGGTTTTTGGTGAAAAGTCTGGTCATTGTTTTCGAGTCTTTTGGTGCGAAAAACTAAGACAATAGAACCAGTAGTTTTTAATGGTAAAGGTTTGTACAAGTTCTTTTTGAATACAATGTGTGCTATCTTGTCCCCTAGATTCAAATAAGCCATGAAATTGGGGAGGGGACATGACTAATGTGATTTTTATCTTTTAATGGAAATATTCTTGTTAATACTTGAAGAAAAAAGTCATATTTAAATGTAAATAAAGTGTATACTTGTAATGTATAGTTTTTAGTTAGTTTATTTAATGTACCATATGACTAACAATGTTTACTTGGGTAAGGTTTAATAAAACTTTGGGTATTTGAAATAAAAATGGGTACTTGTTGAAGCGTAGAAAAGTTTTGGTGGTTTCGAGAATGCTTAAACGTAATTTATCGCGAAACGTAAACGCTTTACGTAACCGATAAAATAAAACATAAGAAGTTAATTATTACTTTAGAAAAATAATATAATGCTTGCTTGATGAAAACTTTAATTCGTTTGGTGCCCGATTTTTTTTTTTTTACAGTTATTGTTATTTTTTAGCTTACGTGATATTAGACGTAACGATTAAAAATTAAAAAGCAAACGCGAAGAAACAAAAATATATATAGTGAATTTAAATGGAACGTCCTTCATTGATCCAAAAATACGGATTGTCCAGTCCATCCCTTAAATGAGTCATTGTCCTCAAGGCTCAGGTTGCGACACTTGACGAAGGTACGGGTTCAGAGAAAAGATGCGGATATTTCTTCCAGAAAGATATTGATGAAAAGGTGTAAATCTTGTCTAAATCTTATTAATGGGTGCTAGGTAAATTTTTCTATCCTAATGTAGAACTTCATTGATACGGGTCTCAATCCTTTGATGACGGTTAACTTGCCGGCGGATTACTTATTCTTAAACCTCCAAGGACGTGGTAACAAATTTTGTTTTCTTAATATTGAGTGTCTCATTGGGACGGGTTTCAATTCTTGTATTTTATCCACTAAGATTTTCATCCTCTTATTTTACTCCTTAATTGACCTCACTGAAAACATCGAGCATTCAAATTCATTATGGGGACTAAGGTTTGAATCCTGGTGGTCTTATTCGTTCCTTTCGGCTTAAAGCGTTAGTTATAACATTTTCCTCTCTAGGTGACGGATTTCATACTTATGATGGTATTACCAATACTAAGTTCTATGGCATTGTGTCAACGTAGATAGGTGATTTAGTAGAGTTCCCTAATGCGAGCAAATTTGATAGCGAATTGTCCAAGGCGACTAGCGATTGGTCTTGGCTCGTGCTTAGGATTTGGTATAAGATGACGTCGTACTTTATAGTAAGGTGGAGTAAAGGTCTGCTTAGTTGTTATGGTTACTAATTCGATTTCCTAAAGTAAACACGTCTTATGAATATGTACACAAAACTTGATATAATTAAAAGATGTTTCTTGATAAGAAGTTTTAAGATGACTACTCTCAGCATGGGCATGGTTCTTCCTGAATTATACATAGGTGATCCAGTTAATATGAATATTTGAGGACTAACGATGCAATGCACATTTTTCAAATAGTGTTATGTTTTCAAAAAGATAAAGGCTCAAGATCAAGATCACAAAGCATGAATGAACAAAGCCATTACAAACAAGACAAGACCAAAACAAGGCAAAGCATAAACGTCAAAAGTCATATCTTCAACGTCAGGGGAGACAATGATAAATCAAAGCAAACTCCTACAAGAATGTCATCGGTGGTACGAAGGAGTTTGAAGAAAGAGACCTCAACATTGGGGGAGATTGTTAGCCTTAATTATATTAAGTCAAACAAGAATGTTATCGGTCTTATAAAGTCAAATTAGGTCTTGTATTGTAATAGGCTAGTCGGGTTCAACGGGCTTGGATTGTAATCTAATATTGTCCGTGTTTCGGGCTCAAAGCCCAAGTTTAGCCAAGCCCGGCCCAAGTAGAAAAGCCCATGTGCCAAGTAAATGGCTAAGGGTATAAAAGAACCCTCTCCACATATGGAGAGGGTGTTGGTTACATTTTTCACACACTTGTAACTTACATTTCTCTCTCTAGTCTAAGTTTTCTAGTTTCCCTTTCTTCCTTTTCTTCTTCCATCATTGCCGGCTCACACTAGGGCTTATTAGAGCTTATTCGACTTTGCTTATTAGTTGTGAAGGATTTTATATGACCAACATGTGGTATCACTCGCCAAGGGGTGTGTAGTGTTCGATTTTTGTGGTTTAGATAAGCAAACCGTGGCTTATTTGTCCTTAATAAGCCCATGGTTCAAAAAAGCTTGGAGCTTATTGGCTTATTCATCTTATCCTCTATTTGTTCTTCATGATTCTTCACCTTATCTAGTTCTCATTTCATGAATTAGATAAGCTCTGTAACACCCCCAAAATCAGGTCGCAGCGGAAAGGTAACAATGGGGTGCTACGTCAAAGTACAAAAATCAAGATATAGAAAACGACCTTAAATGGACGTTAAAATAAGATTCATTCGATGTCATTACAAAAGATCAGAGTTTTCACGTTAGGTCCCATAGTTTTATTTAAAAGACATTAAGATTTTATAAGACAAAAGTTTCATTGAATTTAAGAAATTAGAATCCCTATAATAGATATCCGTCACGGCTCCCATCCAAGCTTATACCTCAGCACCTGAGATTAAAACATGCTAAAACGTCAACAAAATTGTTGAGTGAATTCATAGGTTTATCAGGAAATAGCGTGGACCACAAGATTTAAGTAATAGTAGACTATGAAACACATTCAATAGTCCAACACATTGTATTATTGCCCTAAGCTCATGACACCGAACCTTAACGTAATAAACTGTAATCAAACCAGTACTCGAGGTTTGTGCCCCAACACGGATACAGATGTTACAAAAACATCCTACGAATTTTCTCAATACAGATGTTGCCAAACATCCTACGAATTTTCTTCAAATGTTAAATGCGTCAATGGTCAACTAGAAACCACAGCCCAGACGGGGATGGTCAGTCCCGATAGATCTATCCATAACACTAGCGTATACCCAGCAGGTATTTAACGGTTCATGATAAAAGGGGACTTAAATGGCAATACGGTAACTTAGGCAATAATGTAATCAGGAAATAGCATACAGTTTTGAAAACACTTGTGTCCAAAGAAATCAAGCATGTAATCTCCCCCGTATTTAATAAAGCAAGTAGTAGAAAAAGGGGCTACGAACTCACCTCGAGTGAATGGTAATCAACAAGTATTCACAATAGAAAATGCGTCACGCTTACGATCGAATGCAACCTAATCCAATATAGGTCGTATAAGTACTAAACACTTTGATTATTTATAGGTCGTATAGCTCATCATACTATCGTTCGGGCTATCATAATTAAGAGGTCATGTAGTGACGTATGAGGAGCTAGGACACTTTAAATCGTAAATCCAGCAACTCGTCGATACGCCACCCCGAAGAGGCCTCATTATGAAACTCCCTAGTAATATAGTACTTTGATTAACTAATACCACATATAATTCTATATAGCTCAATCACCATCTAATTGTTTTGGTAAAATTGTGTTTAATAAGTAAAAACGTTTATAATATCCGTTGTAGTAAATATAGCATAACTTTTGCGTTTTAAGCCCGATTTTGACGTTTCTTATGCCCACGCTTTCGTATTAGGACGAGTTATCATAATTTGACATTTTCATATTTTTGATCCTCTGATGAACAGTACTTTTTACTGTTCACATCAGTTATAAAGTTATTTTTATAGTTTTAGTTATCGTAAAACCCGTAAACGTCGTATTTTATTCGTTATAGTTCCGTTTTTAGCGATTCTTTCGAGCACGTTCTCGTAATTGAAAGTTCTATTTATTTATGAGGTTTAAAAAAATAAATATCTCTGTCATGAACAGTAACTTTTATAAAAATAGTTTTATAAAAGTATTAATTGTCGTAAACTCGCGAAATTCATAACTCGTTCGTTATTAATTGAAAAATTACGATTCTTATCATTTTGGAATCCTAAAAATATGTATAATTTGTTAAAAATACCAAACTTGCTGTTTGAATAATTTTTATAAAAAGTTTTTATAAAAATTCTTTTACAAATCCGTTTATTTATCGTATAACTTGTTTTTACCGTAACTTTTTCGTTATTTATCCGTTTTTCAAGTTTCTTATCTTTTTGGAATCGTCATGAGATGTATTATTTTTATAAATCATAATCTAGCTGTTACAAAATACTAACCAAAACAGCCCCTATATATCTTTTGGGGTTTATTTATATAACTTTGTTTTTATATACTTTTTAACTACAAGTTTATACTTGAACTTTTTATACTTTAACAAACATGTTACTATACTTATAATTCCTTTATTCCATGATATTATCAACTACACAACGTATGTAAAAGTGTTCAAAATCATAACCACAAGTAGAAATATGTTTTACATGTTTAAAAGTATCTTAATGGTGATATTGCTAAATAGAACACATAAACACATAAAATGATAAAAGTAAGGACATAAAGGTTTATAGATAACCTTAATGAGATGTAGTGTGATGAACCAAAGTATCTAAACCCTTGTTTAGATATAAAACCAAAGCTTGCACTCTTGACACCCTATTTTTTAATGAAAACCCTAATCTTCCAATATCTTGCTAAACCTTGCTTAATCACCCAACCAAGCTTCCAAACCTTTTTGTATAACCTTAGATATGATGTAGTAATGCTTGTAAATGTTTGTAGAAAATTTTGTATGGATTGGGTATGGTCCTTGTGGTATGCCGTGAGCTAGAGAGGAGAGAAAAGAGATTGAGTTGGTTTCTTTGCTAAGTGTTATGTGTTGAGAGAGTGTGTACATGAGTTATATATAATAAGGCTAGTCAAGGATCAAAGACCAAGTAGTCAATGGTCCAAGGGGGGGGGTTCGGTCAAGGGGACAATGGGAGGGTTTTGGGGAAAGTCTTGGTCATTGTTTTCTAGTCTTGGTCAAAACTAGACATAGAACTCTTAGGTTTTAATGGGAAAGGTTTGTACAAGTTTTTGTTGATACAATGTGTGCTTCTTGTCCCCTAGGATGCATATAAGCCACGAAATTGGGGAGGGGAAATGAACTAGTTGGTGATTTTTATCTTTTATGGAAATATCTTGTTAATACTTGAAGTATAAAGTCATATTTAAATATATAAAGTGTATACTTGTAATGTATAGTTTTTAGTTAGTTTATTTAATGTACCATATGACTAACAATGTTTACTTGGGTAAGGTTTAATAAAACTTTGGGTATTAGGAATAAAAATGGGTATTTGTTGAAGCGTAAAAAAGTTTTGGTGGTTTCGAAAATGCTTATACGTAATTTATCATGAAACGTAAACGCTTTACGTAACTGATAAAATAAAACATAAGAAGTTAATTATTACTTTAGAAAAATAATATAATGCTTGCTTGATGAAAACTTTAATTTGTTTGGTGCCCGTGTACGTTGATTGTTGATTTTTTTAGCTTACGCGATTTAACGTAACGATTAAAATTAAAAGCAAATGCGAAGAGAAAAAAAATATATATAGTGAATTTAATGACGTCCTTCATTGATCAAAAATTCGAATTGTTACATTAAAGGTTTGGGCTTAGTCCATTAAGGTTCATTAGCTTGTTTAGGATTATTATAGACCTTATAAGCTTCTTAAGCTCACAAATAAGTTGCCTAAGCTTATTTGTGGCTTGTGGGGTTTGTTGGGTCACGGTAATGGGGTAATAAGCCCATTATGAGTTCGGTTTGGTTTTCAAGGATAACTTAGAGCCCATGGGAATTCATTAAGCACGTAGGTCTCTTAATAAGCTCGTGGAGCTTATCAATAAGCTGTGGGCCTACAAGGTTTGCTTATTAGGCCTGTTTTGGTTTCGTTCATGGCTATTAGGCTAGAAAGGCCCATTAGAAGTTTAATCCATGCATGCTTGTTATATCACGAGTTTAAAAAGCCATCTATCCAACAATAAGCTCGAATGAGCTTATTGATAAGCTATGGGTCTCCACTGTTGGGCCTGTTGGGCCGGTTGGGCCTAAACGTGGGCACGTTTGGATAATACGAGACTACAAGTGGCCCGTTACTCTTCTAGCAACATATATTGTTCGGTACAAGCATCTAGCAATGTATTTTGTTTGTTAGCTTATACATGGGTCGTGTATATCATATGCATACATTAAAATATTTCGAATACTCCTTCCCAATCCAAAGTGTCATGTTTACCTTAAAGGTTTACGTATGGTTTTTGTACAAGCTCGTATACATGGGTCTTTGATAGCGTTAGGGTCCAAGTCTTCTTATAAACGAAACATCTAAGCTCTAGTTTGTCGTTAATCATTTTGTACATGCGTTTTAGTAGGTTCTTGCACCACATAAGTATAACATACGCGTTTATATGTATGTGAACCATGCATGGGGCGTACCATGCATGTCCACACACACTTTACATGTTAAGCACAAGCAAATGTGACCCTCACAACTATATGTGAATAGAAATGGATGGTATAGGTTCGAACGTGACTTACAAAAGGTCCTAGAGTTCTTGAAAATGTATCGTGTAGTTAACCCAAGTGTTTTACACAATCGTGTAACCCAACTAAAGCTTCAAAGCCTTGTAAATACCCAACCTTAGCTCGTGTATTCCCTTGTGAACTCGTATAACAATCCTTGTGGTGTTTATGGTTTCGAATGGAATCAAAGGAGGTGTTTGTTTGCGGTTTGTGATCCAAACAAGAAAAGAGAAGTGTGTTTAGTTGTTTGAGAGAGTTTAAGGTGTGTGTGAGTTTTCAAGAGTGTAAAATGGTATATGTGAGTGTGTATTTATAGGCAAAGTAGCTAGTTACATGTTTCTAGTCCTAATCTAACCAAAACCGACCCCTAACTAGGTGGTTTTGTAATTTCTAGTTAACCACACATTGTTTTGTTAAAACAACTAAGTACCATTCTTAATTACATGATCTAGGTACAAGATTTACCAATATCTAGCAAAATCTTAAGGTTAGTGTACATGTGTGTGTATTGCCGCGGCATCCAAGAGAAAAGAGGAGTCAAATGGTTATTAACCATTGTGTAATGAGTTTACTAGGAACACTTAGTACATGTTTTAATTAACCATGGATTGTACAAGTACTTAGGGATCATTAGGAAGATTTCTAGGTGATTTGTGTGTACATAATGTAGCCGTGGGTTTCCAAAGAGAAAGAAGGATCCAAAGTGATCTTTAACCAATGTATATTAGCTAACTAGAGACATGTTGTACAAACCTTAATTAAAACTTAGATGTACATGTACTTAGTGTAAGTCTTAAGAATTTTCTAGTTATCTTTATCTCCATATTCAGCCCTAATGGAGGTATTAACACAAGATTTGATTAAGTAGCGTTACAACATTTAAAAGTGTTATTTCCGAAATCCATGCCGAAATCCAAAAGTAGTAGATTTAACACATCAAGTAAAGTTCAGTAGTGGACCGCCGGCGGGCGCGACGTGGTGCGGGGGGCGGTGAAGGGATGGACTAAGTAAAGGTAAGGACCGAAGTCCAAAACAAGTAAGGTAGACAAGGGAAACACATTCACCAGGTCTAAATATCTCACAGGTATTATTTCGCACTAAGCACATGATCACCGAAGCCTTAACTAGATTGTTTGCACCAAATCAGAAATAGATCTTGCTCAACACCCTAACACCTCTCAATGTTAAATGCACCTTGATCAAACTAGTGACCCAAGGAAAGGTGGGGATTGTCAGTCCCGATAGATCTATCCATAACACTCGCGCTTACTACAATAGCAATTAACGGTTCATGATAAATAGGGACTTCACGGCAATAAGGTAACTTAGCAATAATATTCAGGCAGTAATCTGGGATAGCATTACGCCTTTGTAAATCGGCATGCGAGACAGCTATGAGGGCAGTGCGACTTAGCACATCACCCTCAGACACCATCTCACATCACGCTAGCTCCGACAAGCATTGTAATTCAAAATTTCACACGGTGATCATACTCTCTACTCTAAGGCCAGAGAATCTCACACCTCACACCTTCTCCCCATCCCCCCACGTCTCACCCACCACCAACCCTCCCACCCACACCCCATCCCCTCTAGAAGCTCACCACACCTCGTGACTCACCCCCGCGAATCCGCACCAAACTCCTGACACCTCAAATCCCATCCCCCCCTCTACACTCAAAGAGAAAAGGGGGCTATGAACTCACAAAGTATTGAAAGGTAATTGTACTATAGTAAAATATACAAGTTTGTAAACGAGCATGTATTCCCCTCGCGGGTTTATAAAACATTGAAAAGATTGAAATGCGAGACTATGAACTCACAAAGTATTGAAAGGTAATTGTACTATAGTAAAATATACAAGTTTGCAAACGAGCATGTATTCCCCTCGCGGGTTTATAAAACATTGAAAAGATTGAAATGCGAGACTATGAACTCACCTTAGAAGTGAAGTGAAGAATAAGTCGAGTGAATGAATGAAAACGCGTCACGTAAATATCCGAAAGCAACCTAAGTAGATATCTGTCGTATAAGCACTAATCGCTATGATTAACTAACATCATATGCAAGTCTTATGTTAGTTACATCATACTATCGTTCGGGCTATCATAATTAAGAGGTCATGTAGTGAACGTATGAGGAGCTAGGACACTTTAAATCGTAAATCCAGCAACTCGTCGATACGCCACCCCGAAGAGGCCTCATTATGAAACTCCCTAGTAATATAGTACTTTGATAACCACATATAATTCTATATAGCTCAATCACCATCTAATCGTTTTGGTAAAATTGTGTTTAATAAGTAAAAACGTTTATAATTACCGTTTTAGTAAAACTGGCGTAACTTTCGCGTTTTAAGCCCGATTTTGACGTTTCTTATGCCCACGCTTTCGTATTAAGACGAGTTATCATAAATTGACATTTTCATATTTTTGACCCTCTGATGAACAGTACTTTTACTGTTCATACCAGTTATAAAGTTATTTTTATAGTTTTAGTTATCGTAAAACCCGTAAACGTCGTATTTTATTCGTTATAGCTCCGTTTTTAGCGATTCTTTCGAGCACGTTCTCGTAATTGAAAGTTCTATTTATTTATGAGGTTTACAAAAATAAATATCTCTGTCATGAACAGTAACTTTTATAAAAATAGTTTTATAAAAGTATTAATTGTCGTAAACTCGCGAAATTCATAACTTGTTCGTTATTAATTGAAAAATTACGATTCTTATCATTTTGGAATCCTAAAAATATGTATAATTTGTTAAAAATACCAAACTTGCTGTTTTATATAATTTTTATAAAAGTTATTTTATAAATCCGTTTATTTATCGTATAACTTGTTTTTACCGTAACTTTTTCGTTATTTATCCGTTTTTCAAGTTTCTTATCTTTTTGGAATCGTCATGAGATGTATTATTTTTATAAATCATAATCTAGCTGTTACAAAATACTAACCAAAACAGCCCCTATATATCTTTTGGGGTTTATTTATATAACTTTGTTTTTATATACTTTTTAACTACAAGTTTATACTTGAACTTTTTATACTTTAACAAACATGTTACTATACTTATAATTCCTTTATTCCATGATATTATCAACTACACAACGTATGTAAAAGTGTTCAAAATCATAACCACAAGTAGAAATATGTTTTACATGTTTAAAAGTATCCTAATGGTGATATTGCTAAATAGAACACATAAACACATAAAATGATAAAAGTAAGGACATAAAGGTTTATAGATAACCTTAATGAGATGTAGTGTGATGAACCAAAGTATCTAAACCCTTGTTTAGATATAAAACCAAAGCTTGCACTCTTGACACCCTATTTTCTAATGAAAACCCTAATCTTCCAATATCTTGCTAAACCTTGCTTAATCACCCAACCAAGCTTCCAAACCTTTTTGTATAACCTTAGATATGATGTAGTAATGCTTGTAAATGTTTGTAGAAAATTTTGTATGGATTGGGTATGGTCCTTGTGGTATGCCGTGAGCTAGAGAGGAGAGAAAAGAGATTGAGTTGGTTTCTTTGCTAAGTGTTATGTAGGAAAGAGTGAATGCTAGTAGTATATATAATAAGGGTGGTCAAAGAAAGACCAAGGACTTTCAAAGGGGGGGGGGGGAAGTTGGTCTTGGGAACAAGATGAGTAAAATGAGGAAAGTCTTGGTCAAATTCAATTAGTCATGGCTAGGTCTTTACTAGCTAATGTATGTACATGCCTTAACATTAATACTTATGTTTCTTTGTCACCAAATAGTTGAGATTATCTCATGAAAAAGAGGAGAAATGTTTACTAGGTATTTCACTTGCAATTTATCTTGTGTTAATCCTTGAAAAAGAATGTAAAATGAAAGTATCACTTTTCTTTTGAAAGTTGTAAGTAAATGAAATGTGTAATACTTGAGAATTTATAAACCTTGGCTTATTTCTTGTATATGGGCGTCCCATTTTATAAGTGTGGGTAATGTTTTATAAAACTTTAGTCATTGGAAATAAAAATGAGTATTTATTGAAGCGTAGATAAATTTTAGTGGTTCCGAGAATGTCTAATCGTATTAAATTGTAAAACATAAACATTTTACGTAACCGATAAAAATAAAATTTAAAAAGTTAATTATTACTTTCGTAAAATAATATATTGCTTGTTTGACGAAAACTTTAATTCGTTTGGTGTCCGTTTACGTTAAATGTTGATTTTTAACTTACGCGATTCTAATTATGTGATAAGAATTAAAAGTAAACGCGCACGAGAAAAAAAATATAGTGAAATAATGACGAAATAAGTGACGTCATAAAATGACCTGAAAATACGAAATGTTACAATAAGATGCTTATGTTGAGGGTGACTTGTTTGTCGTCTACCGGTATTTGCAGTTGTACATATGCCACATACATTAACA
Source organism: Tanacetum coccineum (assembly GCA_026074375.1). Classification (NCBI taxonomy): domain Eukaryota; kingdom Viridiplantae; phylum Streptophyta; class Magnoliopsida; order Asterales; family Asteraceae; genus Tanacetum; species Tanacetum coccineum. The sequence continues at coordinate 33,891 of BQNB010007091.1, forward strand.
TACATAGTGCGCCAAATGAATCACGTTCCATATATACGAAAATAAACAACAACGTATAAATAAAGTTGATTTTCTTACTGCTGGATGCTAGTGCAGCTATTGGCTATGACAGTTAGCCCATTATGAGAAGAGAATGGCCCATACTCAAAATGGCAGCGTTTTTTAGTTTATTCAAGGGTTCTTGTTTAACAATGATTCTTTAGTCACGTTGGCATGCTTACTAGGTTTTAAATGAGTAAGTGTTTGTACATTTGAGACCCAATTTACTTTAGATAATTGGACCAGACTGTCTCATTCCCTATTTCTTTCTTATTTGGTGTGGGGGTATGTATTGTTTGCCTGTTGGTTATGCCACCCTTGCCCCGATTAGGAGGGGGAGAGGAGGGAAAAGTTTTCTCTCCAAAAAATTTTGCTGGTTACAAAACCAATATATATTGTTATAAATCTATAAGGTGTTACAAAAAGTTTATGATTGTAAATAAAAATGATATCTCTAAGTTGCAACACAAGTAATTGTGGTATAATATCCTATTTTAAAATTTCTTCGAGTGTAAAATAGTGTAATAACATTTATTTGCCCTAGAGTTTATAATAAAACTTTAGTATTAAGGTACAAAATCGAGACGGTAATTTTTGTTGAAAAAGCTTAAATAAATTAAAAAACGTGCTATTTTTTTTTTTTCCGGTTACGCTTAAAAGGGGGGGGGGGGGGGGGGCGAAAAAAAAGGGGCCGGTCGGGGAGGGGGATATTTTTAAACCCTGTAATTACGACGAATTAAACCTTAACTATTAAACTATTAAATTTAAAAAAAGATAAAAAAAAGAAAAAGAGGCGAACGCGTACGAAAAGGAAAAAAATATATAATAGTGAAATAGATGACGTTGTAACTGAGACCTGAAAACAAACCAACCGTGAATGTTACAAAAAAACATTTTGAGGTCAATAAAAAAAGGGATTATTTCTAATTATTTTTTTTTTTTTTTATTTTTGGCTTATTTTACATAAGCACATAAGTGCATATTTTGGACTTTTATTAATTTTTTTTTGGGCACAGTAATAAGCCTTTATCCATTTTTTTATTCTTTACTTCTTTTTTTTTTTTCTTTTTTTCTTTATAAAGGTCTTGGGGGGGCCCCAACAAGAGGAAAAACATAGGCTTTGTTGTAGATTTCGGCTTATTTTCTAAATCTTCTGTTCGGTTCGCGGCTTATGTTCCAAAGAGTGCTTATTTCGTTAGGCTTATTTTTTTTCATACTTATTTATATTGGTTTCTGAAGCTTATTTATATTTTTATTTTATATATATTATTCGGCTTATAATATAGCTTGTTATATTGGCTTATGAAGAAGCCCCACAAATGATATCCGATAAGGAAAGAAAGAAGTCTTGTTGGGTCGTGTGAGTCGTATGTGAGGTCGTTATGTAGTGTCGGGTGTGCGTTTTCTGTATAGTGGGGGTTGTAGGTGTTGGTGCGCTTATCTTGCTTTTTGCCCTTGGCTATGAGCTTTATTATTTCTTTCTAAAGGACTTATTTCCCTAGAGGTGCTTATAATAGCTTGTTATTGGGCTTATGAAGCCCCACAGTCCGATAAGGAAGATAAGCAGTGGCTTATCTTGCCCTGTTGGCCATAGCTTATTATTTCTTAGACTTATTTCCCTAGTGTATTGATAGCTTATTTGAAAACTAAAAAGATTTCGAGCATGTGGGCTTATTTCTAGCTTATTCGTGGTCCATATATGCCATTGGGCTCAGGGCCCAATAAGCCAAAATAAGCCGTAGCTTATTTTGTGACTTATTGGTCCCGGCTTGTATTTTCGACTTATATTCTAGTTTATTTTTATAATAAAGTGCTTATTTGGTTAACCGCTGACTTATTGGACTCATTATCGGGCTTATTTTATTTTTGCAATGTCTATTGGGCTTATGCGTAATAACCGGCCCAACAAGGTTCAATGATACTTTGGCTTATTTTAACTTATTGGTCTAACTTATTTTGACAAACAAAGAGCTTATTATCTTATCCTAATGCTTATTGAATATTTTTAGGCTTATTGGGTTGTAAAATACTTGTGTGAGTTTATTGGGCCGAAAAGCCCAATAAGGTATAAATACTTTTGTTTTCATACAATCGGGCTAACTATGAAACTCACATTGGACCTCAAGGACCAATAACTAATAGACTAAGTTTGGACTTAATTCAAAACGGCTAATGGACTAAACACTTGGACTAAAAATAGTAACTAGTGAAATTGGGCTTACATTATATCTATGGCTCATTTAATGCAAAACATGTAAACTTAAGCTTTTAAAACGGATTTTTAAGCGAAATATGCTTATATAAGTAATGTTTACTAAAATAGTCGTTTGAAGAGTATATTTAGATGAAACGTCACGTAAACGTAGATTTTGACATTTTTTCGGGAATTAATCTTTTGAAGGAAAGTGTTTGAAATAAGGTTTGAAAACCTTGGAAAAATGTTTATAAACGAACGAGTCATGCCAAAAATTTTATAAATAGCTCATACTTATGAAAAATCTTGGGAAACTCATTTCTTATAATTCGATAAAAGGACGAAATCATTATTTTATTTAAATACTAATCCATAATTGATAAACGTTCACTACTACAAAAAGGGCCATAGAAACTGGTCAAAATAGCCCATAAAAAGTGGTTTTGGAACCACTCTCCGAAGGGGGGTATCTCCATGATCGAAACATATGAAAACCGGTTATGCAACCAGTCTCTATTAGAAGAATCGACACCGGTTCTATCCCTAAGAATTGGTCTCCATATTAAAATAAACACACATGTTTTATTGGAAATGGACACTGGTTCTCCCGCAACATGTCTTTATAAAAAGATCCAACCTGTCTTTATATAGAGTAAAAAGATATGTTTTTATCTCAAAACCTGTCTTTTTTTAATCTACTTTTTAAAAAAAATATTTTTGGAATTCTTTAATAAATTCCAAAACTTACAAATTTAACCCACCAAAATAAAGAAATATAAATACAGCAAATATATATAAACTGATTTAGATGGACCAAAAATGTCAAATTCAACAAATTAAAGTAAATAAAAACAACTTCAATTCAGCTTAACATAAAGCAAATACAAAATTCAAATCAAATTAAATCACTAGAATTCAACAAATAACCATAAAGAAAAACACTAGAATTCAATATAATTATCTAGGACTAATCTCGCCACAACGTAAACCATGCGCCAATGATCGCGTTCAACTCTCTGTTCTCCAACGGACGCTCATTAGTCCAAGGTACCTACAAGTAATTTAATGAAATAAAAACATCATTAATCTAAAAAACAAGAACTACTTATAGCATTTCAATTCAGCAGGCTGGGAAATACAAGCATGTTAACAGCAATAGCAAAACGGACATCAAACAGGCTGGGAAATACAAGCATGTTTACAGCAGTAGCAAAACTAAAATTTCACTATACTAGTAATCTAATCTGCAGGCTTTGCAAGCTATTTAACTGGTCAAGTCCTCCAGCAAAGCCCATTCTATACTAGATTACCAACCTATATCATAATCGATTCTATGTCTAATGCGGTTCACTTAAAAAGTTTAGAGGTGGACTGTATGGGCACTACACTTCCTACAGAGCAGTTACAAAATGAAAATCCGCGCTCTGACTATATAGCAAATGGTACTTAGCTACTTAGGAAAGGTGTTAAAAGGTTCAGGATTTGCATTTATAGAAACATGCATTAGCAATTAAGTCTATAGCTTACAAAGACACATTATGGCCACAAGTGAATGCAAGATTAACAAGCACTTACGATGTTCGAGAAGTTTTCCTAATATAAGTCTTGAATTAGGAAGAGCATGCTCTCAACGTAAAGCACATGAGAGAAAACTTCATGAATGCAATGAATACATCAAAAAAACAAGAAAACGTCAATGGATCTGAATCATTTTCATGTGACTTTGTTTCAAATCATTATTCAAATAACAGTATCACCTGAGAAGTCAACTTATGTCTCAAACCTCACGTGACTATTTCCTCCATCCTAATCTACACACACGAGATCAGTTCAGAAGAAAATCAGAATCTTATTTCCAGATATGCTGCTGTAATTTGGGTTTTACAGCTAATGTGCTATCCTAATCAGATCCACAATGTAATTATCATGTCCGAAATTAAAAAAGCCCAAAAATAAATGGAATCAAATTGTGCAAACCAAATTCAACGTGGGACATACCTTGTTGTGCATCACTATGCTCAATTCGGGTTTCCTCACTTGGATTAGGATGCTACACTTCAACAGTACACACTTTAAGAAGCTGACACTTTAAGAAGATGTTGTCTCGTCCTTTCAAATTTTAAAAAGTGTATCGATATGTTACCAACAAAATATGAAGTTGACCAAGAAAAATTTAGATAACATTTAAAAACTATGTAAAAAAAGAAATGTCATAAATTGATAAATCAAGTATTATAGTTGCTCAAACAAAACCAGATTTTCATACCAGTGAGACCAATATATCCTACCACTCTCTAAAAATAATTTTTGATTTAATTGGATCTGCAAAATGAAACATACACAAAGGTATCAGTTTCAGTACAACACAATGAAGAGCATATATACAAGTAACTTTTGTTGTAACCGCACACTACTTCCTCAACTCCCAGCCCCAAATGATCTATTTGCCTTAGGTTCACAGTGAACTAACACGAAAAATGTTTGTAGTTTAACATAAAATAGTTACTGGATACATCACATGTATGGGTTCAAAATAGTTACTGCATACATAGAACAACTAGACCATCAAAATGGTTATAACTTGATGTCAACTGATGTTATCATTTTTAACCAATAAGACCACATTATATACGGATTGAAGTTTAAAGTGTATTTGTTAATCTGGACTCAAGTGCCCTCTAGTGTTGTTAACATGGGTCGAGTTCTTTATATGATATCGTGCCCTGAGCATTAACATGGTATAAAATCCAACGCGCTAAAAAGCAGAGTTTATGGCACTTAATGCAGTATTTAAGTGCCAAGGTGGATATATAGCATATAAGTAATGTACGTATATGTGAAGCAATATTATAAGTGCAAGGGAAGGTTCATAATAACTAACAAACTATTTGTTGAATACCTTCACTCTCTTTCTACAAGTGTATGCTCGATAATCACACCATAGGCTAGGTTCGTTGTTGTATGTGATGCTAAATAGTCCTGCCAAAAAGAACAAAAAAAATCACTTCTTAAAAAAAGGAAAAAAATGAAGATTTTTAACATCTTAAATACGGGAATCAGCCAACCATTTTTCTCACAAACAATATGTAAAAGGAGAAAGATATATTCCTTATGCAATTCATAGACTAATAAGGTAATCTTTGTACAAATATAAACAAAGAAAATATTACTTACCACTCTTGTGTGACCATAATACAGAACGGAATCTTATATAGCAGTTGGAAATGAGAAATGAACTCCAGAAGTTATTCTATTGATGGTACCATTTAGCTCCAACAGTCCATCCACAACACCAGTTCCTGGAAAGAATTTTTCATAATACCGGCCCCTGTTAACAAAAACCGTCAAAACTACATATATTAAGGCAAACTCCTAGGCCATTAACCATCAATCTTTTTATATTAATTAATTAATACAATAGTGTAATTTGAAATAGAACAATGAGACTGGAATAACCTAACAAAATTTATTAATCATAAGTCATTTCGGCATTTTATCAAACACCTAACTTACATGTTAGGTTATCACATACAATCTTCTTAGAATTAAGTAGAACATCATATTAGCGAAATTATTATGTACGTGTGAATGACAATTCTCACAAAATTGAATGCAAATAGTCATAGCATCATTATGTAAACATAGGTTTTCTTTTTCATTTTATCAAACACTTGGCGTGCATTTCGTGTAAACCTCATGGAGTGACAAGAGGAGTGAAATACACACACTTTTTACCTTTAATTTCTAAATCTCAAAACATCATCTGTATGAAACTTGTATTCACATCACAAATTAATCAAGAGATAATTAGGTATCTAGTGTGTACATATCACAATAAATAACTCCTAATCTGACTTTTATTAATTGTTCATGAAGAACTAAAAAAAATAGATTCATAGCAAGATCATCATAAACAAATATGATAAAAATCAAACCAGTATTGTGGTGGAGATTCAATCAGTGGATAAAAAATCACCGGCACTAGAGGATCTGTAAGGCGAGCCTTCGCCGGATCTATCATCGGTGAAACCACGCGCCTTCGCCGGAGAAGAAGCAACAATAGCAGTGTGTGAGGCTTGAGAGAAAGAGATGGCGTGTGTGAAGTGTGTGTTTTGGAGAAAGAAAGAGATAAAAAGTGACAAGTGATGAAAACGGGAGGTCTATGGTCATTATTCATCCAAATAGCATGAACATGAAAGTAAGTTTGAGCAAATTACTTTATTTTGGCAATTGTGATTTTATTGTGATTTATTTTTTCTTTTTTGCATTTGCAAAATTGTGATGGCTATGCTTATGTTAAGAGCATTTATAGTGATTTATAATAATTATTTTCTCATTAATTCCAGAATTTAAGTGTGAAAGGGGTGTAGAGTCGTTTAGGGATGGAAGTTCAAAATAGAGAGTAATCACACTGGTTGTATCTTAAAAAACAGAGTCTATAACATAAATACAAATAGATATGTTGTTACTTACACACCGATGTCTTTAATCGTGTTAAAAGACTGGTTTCATCCGCATAACCAGTTTTTATGCGTTTTGTATTATAAAAACCTATTTTTTCAACAAAACCAATCCCAATTCGTTCTATTTCCCCTAGTTTTTGATCATAGGAATAGGGTTTTACATAACCGGTCTCTATTTAAGGGTGTTTATAGCCTTTTGTGTAGTAGTGCACTGATCTTTCTCTTAGGATTTGAATACAAAATAACCTAAGTGTAAATATCCTTTAACAATTCAAGGTCACTGAGTGAATAGTCGCTCAGTGAGTTACCTTCAAGATGCGCAACCTGAGTTTACAAGAAAGACTCTAGCATTCAATGAGGCGGTACTCAGTGAATGAAGCCTGAGCCAAAAAAGAAGGTGATGGGTTCAGTAAGTTGTGGCAATAGACTCACTGAACCCCATACGATATCCAACAACTAGAAGACCATAAAGACAAGAGACTAAAGAATAGGCGAGGTAGTTTGAAAACAAATAAGTCCAAACTCTTATTTCGTAAAGTCAACTTATCCTGAAGAGGGTATAATACAAGTTCAGTGTTAGGAACTAAACTTGGAAAGAGCATTTGTCCCATACTTCGAATAGCTATTATGATAAAGACAAGTCTGTACAAATGTACTAGCCTATTAGATCTGGGATAAGTGCTCAATACATATGTTGGTGTAACCCTACCTAAGTAGTATAAATAGATTTCTTGTAATGGAGTAGATGTTAAGTTTATGCATTCAAAGTCGTATCTTTCACAAACACACATCTACTCCTCCAAATCTACTAAGTCACTGAGCAAGCTCAGTTGGTTAGCATAGTAGTTAACTTTGCATAACACTTTAGGTTTATGCAAAGTTATTAGTGAGGAGATCACACACACATTGACATTCAATCCCCATTTTAGTTTCGCATACAATGGGGTATAATTCTTAAAAAAGAGTTAAATGTTGAAAAGTTATTTTTGTGTCATTTACTTACTAGCTATCTATACGCACACACACTTTTTTCAATAACAAAATGTTTTTCTTTATTTGTTAGACCATGAGTTAGTTAATATAACTTTGGTATTTATTGTTCCACTAACTAAGTGGGAACAACAAGTGTATCATATCCAGGTTAGTAAAGCCAACTTAACGCTAATTTTACTTAAGTTTTTAAAACTTGATCCTTAAATGCTGCCTAAATGGATGTACCCCCAGCTAGTGACAAAAGGAAGTAGTTATTCTGCTATTGCTCCAAAACTAGAGCTGGAAATTTAATAAGTGGAAAAAGCGAATGCTTTGCTACTTAGCGGGAATGGAACCATATTACTTAAAATGTTTTAAGGATGGTCCATTTTAGCCAAAAATAACTGAAGTTAAGGCTAAGCCTGAGTCCCAATGGACCCAGATGAGGGTGGTCTTTCAAGACCAACGCCTTAAAAGCATCATTATGTCATGTCTACCAGATGATATAATAGAATCAGTCATTAGCTGTGTTTCAGCCAAAGAAACATGGACTGACTTGGTTTACAACTTTGTAGGTCTCTCAGATACCAAGGATAACAGGATCATGGATCTAAAACTTGAGTATTAAACTTTCAGGGCTAAGTCCACTAAAAGTCTCTCACAGACCTACACCCACTATAAGACCCTACTCAATGAGCTTGCCAATGATGGTGTTAACCTCTCTAAACATAAAATCAATGTTGGTTTTGTGAATAGCCTCCTTGAGAAATGGCTAACCTTCTCTCAGGGACTGAGGAATGCCAATCATACTAAGACTCTTGACCTTGCAGATATCCATGGGAGGTTTGTCTATGAGGATAACCTAATCCAAAGAAGGTATTATGACATAAAAAGGCTCTCATTACTACTCCCTCAAGCACTACAATTTCTACTGCCTTCTTTTTAACAATGTCATTCAGGATTTCCAAGAAAACTCTGATGATGAAGTAGATGAAAGGTCTAGTGAGGAGTATCTAAGAGACTTAGATATTGATTACATGAAAGAGCCCTTTTGGCAAATTCGAAACGTTTTATAAAAAGAACAAACAATTTCTCAATTCAAAAAGCAAATGAAAATACTGAATGTTACAAATGTGGAAAAAAGGTCATTTTGCAAGAGATTACTTTTCTAAAATGTCTGAACCATCTTATAAATCACCAGTGAATAATTATTCATCAATGTCTAAAGGCTTTCAACCAAAGTTTACTTTAAAACTTATTCAGTCTTCTTCAAACTCAAGTAGTCAACATGATCTAAAGTTTTAAAAAGATTACAAGGCTGAGTACAATAAGATGAAAGCTAAGCTTGCACTCCTTGAGGCAAGTCCCTCAAGCTCTCAGAACCTAAAGACCTTCTAACCAAAGAACAAAGGTTTAGTCGCTGAAACCTTTCATTAGGATGAGGAAGAGGTTTCTAATGATGAAGAAGTCACTCATGTCAAGGTACTGATGGCTTTAGCTGATGATGAGCTCACTGTTGGAAAGAGCCATGCTCACAATGGTGAATGGGTCGACATCACCATAAGAAAGGTAAACACTCTTCTCTCTATGGATGAACATGATGATTGGCAAAATTACCTCAAATATATCAACATTGATCTTAAGTTTATTGAAGATCAGAGATTAAACTTACTTTCTAAGTCTAATGTTTTTGAATTAAATAAATGTAGAGATGAACTATTAGTCTTAAAACAAGCTAAGCTTGATTTAGTCACTTTTCAAATTCAAAACACTGAACTTACTAAGTTAAATCATGCTGTAGAATATGCTAGTAATCTATAACACCAAATAACTATGAAGAAATTCTAGAGAGATAAAGTGGATGGGAGGAAGGTTCTATTGAGAGAAAGTAAGAACAAAAGAAAGATTAGATTATGCGTGAATGAACCAACCAACCAACACCCTCTCCATGTATGAAGAGCATATTTATACATCCTAGCTAACTGGCCATGGGCCTTGCTAATGGGCTTTTCATGTGTCTTTGGCCCGATTAGCTTAATATCATTACATTTGATTAAACTACGAGTTATGACTAACTATATTGGAAGTGACTGATACTTTTCATGTTTCGAACAATCTCCCCCTAAGGGAGGTCACTCTAATTTACAAAAAACTTAAACCTAGCATACTATGCTTTGACTTTAGTCTTGAGCTCGTAGTCTTTAACTTCAATAATTAGCTTGTGATATGTTGCAGTGATCATTGACTTTAGGCTTTGACTTGAGAATATGATCTTGAGCACTTAGAAATCATCTGCCAAATACAATCTCCATTATCATCATCTTGTGATCTTTTCCATCTTGTGCACTTGTGACCTTCGGACCGAAATGCTCATACTTTTCTTGATATTGAAAGCACGTGTAGCCATCTTTCTTGATATTCTTTAACTTTAACACTTTGTCACTTTATGAAGGACGTACGGTATCAACATAATACTTCGTCGCTTCAAGAAAGACGTATGGTATCAGAGTAGCGGAAGTCTCGAAACATGTACTTGAGCTTTCATGATGTCGTTAAGAGTGTTGGTCGAGTATGAGCATATGGCTATGAATCTGACTCGTCCACGTCTAGCTGTTGCCATCATCGAGAATACCTGTAGGTTTAAATTAGTGAAAATCAACAGATATGGACGAAAGTGTCTTTGTTATTTCGTCGAATACGGTTGCAATAACCACGGTTCCCCGTTGATCAGTATAAATACTGCCTGTGATGAGATAGAATTCTGAAGAATCTTCTTGACAGGGTTTCACAGATGTACTAGCCGTTCTCATTATCGGAACGTCTTAAAGCAGACAACACGGTATAAGTGAACCAGTGAGTTACTATCTCACCGATTAAAATAAAATTGATTTGAAAATCAATCGACGTGTCACTTGCTAAAGTGTTTTTGCGACACATCGAGAGTTTTAAGTATTTCAAAATTCATCAATCGTCAATTCATTTCCTGGAACAAGTTTGATTCATATAGAATCGCACCATCGTTTCTTTCAAGTTGTCACAAGCTTGATTCGTATAGAATCACACAAGTCACCTACCATGAGCTTTTAATGTTGGCTCAAGCAGGATTTCTATCTTCACTGTGAATACTTAAGTATCACTCGGATGTTCTGGCAAAATCACAAGGATAATGCGTAGGACTCTTTATATATTTCTTGTTATTCATATTGTGTGACTTAGCAAGCATAATTTTAACAAGTGTCCTAATGATATTTATGGATGATCTCTTTTCGCTCTAGACTCAATAGTGCACTTTGGTTTTAGTGATCGAAGGCTGGAGCAGACTACCACCTTTTCAATACCAACTAACTCGGAGTGAGAAAGTTGATAGAAATACGTGTAATCTCCATGAAAAATGAAACAAAAATCTTTTGAGAGATTTTGAGTGGCTAGGGAGGGTTGTGCATTGCATCACTAGGTCCATGATATCAGTCTTCAATGTCAGCAATCATCTTTGTGATTCTTGACAGCAGATGTATTGACCCGATTTCTGCCTAAGTGTAAGGAGGGCTTCTTTCTTTTCACCCTTTATCTTAACTTTTCTTTTTAATTCTTCAACCCCTTTAGCGCTTACCAAGACTTCATAACAAGTACCTTGTTGGGTTTGTTCCAGTACTAGCTCCATCTCAGTCGGCACTTTTCCCTTATTCTCACTTTTACTCCTTTTTTCATACCTAAGGACTACTACATTATCTAGTGGAATATCCCTAAGTAGATCCCTCCGGTTCTGGCTGGATCATGGGAATGAATACCTAAACTTAACCACCTTATAACTCTAATGCTTTAAAATAAATGGTCGGTCTTTGGTACTTCCTCATTTCAGCCAATCATGTAACCATTTCCTCCCCCTTCATATGTGCATCGATTAATCAAAAGATTTTAGCACATATATGGGTTAGCGTACACTTGAGATATTAAAAATTACATTATTAGCCATATATTTTAATCACATTTTTCCCCTTATCAAAAATGTTAAATCTCTTAATATTTTGGATATTAATTGATAAAATATATGCATTCAGGGAGAAGATGTCCAATTATTCACAAGCCGATTATTGGAACATATTAATGCTCTCCCTCAAATTATGAGGGAATTATATGGTGTTTGGGTATGTTAATTTGAAATTTTTTGAATTTACTAAGAAATTCTTGAAATTTCATACTCAAACACTATATATGCCTAATTATAGTCTACACTATTTATTCACATATTCACAAGTTTTATTAAATACGATAAATTGACCTGAAATATGTTGAGACAAAATATGACAAAGTCATATTGTCCTTTCCAGTAGCCTGAGATCTTTCCCGTATATCTTTCCACCAACAAACTTCTCTAGATTTCGCATCAACCTCCTCTGATAAAGCTGCTTGTCTATATCCTGAACCATAACCCAAGCCCTTTTCTTGTCTAAGTTACTCCATTTCCTCATTGGCAGATATTCCATTCTTATTCCCGCAGTAATGTCGTGAAAAGCAGTCCGAACATCATTGAGCGCCATCACTGAACTTGTTTTCGAGGTTATGCCAGTCAAGACGTTCAGTTGTTGCTTTGGAACATTCTTTAAGATGGTACTCTAATTTAGGGCTGAGCAAATAGACCGGTGGACCGGACCGGACCGGAAAACCGGACCGAACCAGACCGACCGGACCGCGGTCCGGTCCACGGTCCGGGGTTTTGGACCAATTCGGTCTTCGGTCCGGTCGGTCCGGTCCGGTCCGACCAAAAACCCGAGATTAAGCCTTATAGGACCGGACCGGACCGAGGACCGAACCGGACCGGACCGACCCGGACCGGACCGTACCATTTCGGTCCGGTCCACGGTCCGGCTTTTTAGACCATTTTGGTCTCGGTCCGGTCCGGTCCTAGCCGGTCTGGTCCGGTTTTGGACCGTTGCTCACCCCTACTCTAATTCAGTAATACTCTTGCAAGTGCCTTTGAGCAGGTTGAATGCTGGTCCAACCAGAAATTCTTATGTCAGATTTAGAATTTTAAGCTGATTCATGACAAATGCAGAGAAATCAAATTAGTATAATTAAGTTTCTCAAATGAAGTAGGAGGTTCTTCAGCATGTGCAGCTTGACTTATCCAGGTCTAAGGTGGTCAAAAGTTAACTTGTTGTCTCTTACTTCAATCGGGATCAAGAGTTGGAGGTCGCTCGGGTTTCTTGAACCAGTCAGCTTTGGTAACGTCCTTGTCAGCGGGTTGTTCAACATTGTCTCCTATGATGAACTCTTGATCTTGTTGCATGCCTGATTCTTCAACAGTATGACTTGGCTCCTGATTGGTGGTTTTCACACTATAAATATATATAATATATAATAAAATATAAAATATATAAATAAGTCTAAAATCAACAAGATGGAGACAATTGATAACTGAGAAGTAGTATAGAATGTTTCGGGTCGTTTATTCCCAACGAGGCTGGACTGGTAGAATCGATACAGTCGAGATTTGAGTTGAATGAAGGAATTGATTTGGGAGAGTGAAAGTCAATTTAAACAATAACGAATAAAAATCGTTCTTTAGATAAACTAGAAAATTATGAAATTAATATAGAAAACGAGGGGCGTATCACTGAACAAAAGGTGGGAAACCTTAAATCTTTAAAATAAGCTTAGGAAGTTAATTTTTCTTCTAAACTACTTAGGGACCAATAAAGAAGAATGAAAAAGACTAGACCGAAAACGGATTTGTTTGATCCATAAAAACGAGTCAAAACATAATCCAGTAACCGGACCCGTTCTTTAAAAATGACAAATTGTAAAATGACCTACGAAATAATTTTATATTTTTCTACAAATAGATGACAAAAGAAAATTTTCAAAAGAAAATTTTCTAAAAAAGCAAAATATTTTTTTGATAATTTTTGTATTTTTTATGAATTAAATAAACTTTTAACTAAATTAAATTATAAAAAATATTAAACGATTACGAAAAATTCTGAAAAATTTACAAAAAATACTAGACTTTATAAGAATCCTACGAAAAATAAGAAACACGAAATTGGCTTAAGGAATAAGCCCGAATAAGCTGTTTTCAGCTTATAAGCTTAAAAGCTCAAAACCCCTTTAAATAACTAAGCCCTTGAGTCTTTAACGAAAAAGACCCAAGGGCGCAGTGGTAGAGTGTGTTGGTAAAAAGGGGATGTATCGCTTGGTCCCGGGTTCGAGTCTTGCTCACCCGGGCCAAGTGTCTTCCCTTTTTTTTTCGAAAACTCAAAGAAGCAAAGTTGTTAAGCTCGTGGGGCTTAACAACTTTGTCTTCTACACCTTTTTGAGAAAAGCACTAAATAAGCTGAAAAATAAGCTCAAAGTTGACAGTTTGGCTTATTTTGGTTTAAAGCAAAAATGAGCTAAGTCCTTTTGGACTTAGGGTCGAAATAAGCTGGGACTTAGAACTAAAATAAGCTAAAGGGAGTTAAACTACTCTAAATAAGCTCTAAAAAAGCTAAGCTTAAGGTTGAAATAAGCTAGACAAAAAGAGCTTAATTTGCAGAAAGACTTAAAACAACTTAAAAGGCCTAAAATGGCTTTAGCGTATTGAGGACCACATAAGCAAGAAAACAGCAAACATGAAAGCTTGACAACTAACTATCTAATCTCGAAATAAACAGGGGTCGAGCAGCAAAGGATGTCGTTTATGTAACGATAATCTAAAAGTGTGTAGAGGGAGCAGAGGGAGTGCAGCATAGAAATTAAGCAATCCCTACACCTAAATCATGCAAAAACAGTCAAAGGGCATGTTTGGGCTTAAAAATAAGCCACCAAACAAGCTTCTCAAAAGCTGAAACTTTGAGGACTTATTTAAGAGCTTGTAGACTCTTAAAATAAGCCAAGAAATTGGGCTTTAGGTCACTTAAAAGCCAAGAATAAGAAGCTTAAAGTCTCCCCTTTGCACCAGGGGAGCTTTAAGTCTAAACTCAAGGGGCTTATTTGACAGCTTTCAAAAAACGACCTGTCAAATAGAGGAGTCCATCTACAAAATAAAGCATAAAAATAAGCTTCGAAACAGATCTCTCATCTAATTCTAGCCAAATGTTCCTGTGCACCAATTTTAAGCTTTTAAAACTCATTTAAACCTGCTGAATTTTGTAGGTGAAAAAGGTCTTTGGGTTTTTTAAAACTGTGACCAACAAAGACTTGGTGGTTTTGACTCACCAAAGTCAAAAGACAAAGAAAGTTTGACAGCTCCTTAACACACTCAAAACAAACTCTTTTTGACACTTGAACAAAAATCTACAAGTGCTTAACTAAATAAGCACTTGTGGATTTTTCTAAAATCTCACAGTTAGGAGAAATTGTTCAAAAACTTCTTAGGTATACAACAGCTGTTAAAACTAAAAACTTTTATAAAAAACCGCTTGAAATGCTATAAAAGACTTAGCCTAAGTTAACCAAACAGCCGCTCAACCCATGGACAAAACCCTTTTCTGACAAACCGTTTTCATGTTCATTCCCAAACATCCCCTTAATCGAAAATTGAGTCCCAACTAAAATGAGTTTGAATAAACTGTATTCTAAAAACTAATATCTGTAAAACTTTTTAGACTACTCCATCACTAAAAACTAACCTAAGTAAGCTAGGTTGAACTTTAAAAAATCCTAGCTTTATTAGGAAGATATAAGCTAGTTTACTCTCCTTATCTTATACACTACAAATTGACAGAATTGAGTCTTTAGCGGCTTCTTAAATGCGTAAAGCTAAAACAACTATAACGATATTTGAATCTCTATAGCCTAGCCTAAACCAAGTTAGACAACTTAGGGCCCAAAAAAAACAAGAGAATTAGCTGTTTTGATTAACTATCAAATCTAAAGCTATAATGTAAATCAAAAAATGAAACGCTTAAGTTTTGTGTTATCTCCCAGAACCCAAGCGACATCCTTTCTATACGAGAAGTGGCTCTAAAACCTGAACCTTATTGGCTCCCAAAGTCTCTAATTCCTCATAGTCAAAAGTCTCAATAAAGCTAAGATTAGCATTATTTCTTCATAGCTTCTCCAAATAACGAGCCACAACTTGAAACATTAATGACTAAAATTCAAATGAAAAAACAGTATTTAAGACAGCGCTAGACAAGTTTTACACTGAATTTCTGAGCTTATTAACAAGAAAAGCTCAAAAGAGCTTTAATAATGAGAGCTTATTGAGTAAAAATAGCTTAACTTTTTCATCAAAAACGAGATTAGAATTCTACCATAAAAGAAAGTAAGCTATTAAAGCAATTAAAACTATTTAAAAAACTACACTAAAATCCACTTAAAAACTAACTGGTTTGCCACAATGGCTTACAAGGCTTTTATAGGAAAAAAAATACAACTAGGTCTTCTCTCCCTCCTCTTCTTCGCTGGTGGCTTCGTGAACCACATAAAAGGGGGTGTGTTGTTTGTGATGTTCCAACCACTAAAACTTGAGGCGCCTGTAAATTCTTCCAAAGTCAATCTTGGTCGTCGAAAATATGCTTGGGGAGATGTGGGATTGCCAACTTGGCAATCTCACACTGGAAAGTTAGTGAGGAGTGGCGGAGGTGATATCCATGTTGGTGGCGACAGAACACAGTAAAAAACGGGTAACACACCCGTGAGTTGTGGTTGGGGGAAAACAAGGGCGGATCAAAATTGATTGGAATATCACAGATGAAGTTTATGTAGAACATGGCAAGGTTGGCCCCTCTAGGTTACTTAGTATCTTTGCACTATGTCCTTGAGGTATATATAACTTGTTGGGACTTGCAAAACAAGATCACCCAAAGAGTTATATAAAACTCGTTAACAAACACTCGTCCTTGGTAGTACAAGTTAGGGAGTTGGCAGTTTTGAGCCCCCCACTTGTTATTTTAGTATTTGCAATTCACCCTATGTCTTCTTTTTTATCCACTTTTCTCTTATAACATATAAAAGTATTAAATGAGGTTTTGGAACTCCTTCGAACCCTTAAACATATACTATTCTGGATTTGTTACTATTTTTGGCTCTTGGGTTGACTTGGAACCTTTGAACCAGTTGACTTTTCTGTTGACGTTTTTGACACTTAGATTGACTTTCCGGGCTTCTTGATTTGAGTCTTTGTCCTTTCACAGTCTTTTACACTTCCGAGTCCCTTTAGAGTCGTTTTTGGCTTTGTTTTCGTCCTTTTCTTAGTTATCCGTTTTCCTAAGCACATATACAATTAACAAAACAATGCCTATATTTGGGCATTTTAAGTCCTTTTTGTTATTATAGCTCGTTTTAAAGGTAAAAGGGTGTGTAATTAAGCACATAAAAAAAAGCTTAACCATAAAGCCCCATTAGGGTATTCCTTAGGTATATTAAAAGGAACCCTACACAGTAGTTTGATATACAAGTACATAGAAAACACAATCTCAAAGTTAGTTATTCTGTAACCCTTGCACAAATATTTGCAATCAATATATTCAAAAGTTTAGTATTCATTGTTCTCTTTTTAGCATTGCACAGTAAGATTTCAGCATAACTTGTAGAATTCCCACAATCAAAGTTTTCTCTTTATATTAGTTTTGGATTTAACCAGGTTAACTAAGCTTTAACAAGCAAAATCGAAGATCTGTTTATTTGACTTCACAATGGTATCAAGCTTGTAAGAGAAATTTTGAATAAAAGAACTTTATCCCGATCTAGATCTCTATCCTATAATACCAATGTTCTGGTAAAGAACCTGCAACACAAATAACACCAGTAGAACTCCTCAAATGCGAGTCTACATGTAAAACTTCCTATCCTCACTAAGAGTGATATATAACTCTTTGGAGCCTAGACGGAGAAAGCAAATATCTTCACTAACCAACAATAGTCTGTGCAAAGTGCATCTAAAATCGGTGATGTCGTCACACTACGATACCAAGTAAACCAAAACTGATGACAAAAAGGTGTTGACAAACACGAAGTACTTCCTAAAGCGACTGACTCACCGCACTATTACAAAGCGCACAAAGAGAAAGAGAAAAGCTAAAAAAGCCATTTCTGCTTTTGGCCTACATTCCCTGATCTGACTATCAAAGGCTTACATGCGCGATTCTCCCATGCAATAAAATGATGCAAAGCCCTACTATGGGCCACATCAAGAGTAAAAGGATTTAGGATGCGGTAATGTTAAATCCAAGAAGATGCAGAAGAATGTCAGTGAAACAACAATTTGAAAACTTTTCTGTATTCGTGACACAGAAGACCCTAGATAAAGTCAAATGATAGCGGATTCAACAAATTTTCATTCAGCCTACTATGAAGTTCATGTGCCCCGCAGTTTCTAATGAAATATGCAAATTAGAAATTTTTACAAGAGCTCTATCCTTCCACATCGAACAACCGCTAGTCTTGAATTATAGCAGCCACAAACAAAAGATGCCTCGCGTAAGAACGATGCGACCACTTATGGATATTGCCATATTCGATAATACCAATGAACCTAAACAACGTTATGTCTCTACTTGAAGCTGATATAAAAGGTTCCTCTGGTTCATCTTCAACCTCCCAAAATGTGGCCTTTCTCTACTACAGAAGGACCCTATCAGCAGTAATGAAGTTAATACTGCCAATGGTGCGTTTCTCTACTGCACATCAGAAGCCCATAAAATCTCCATGGAAAGCCTCTCATCATCATATACATGCTGATATACCATTTCCCTAAATCATCGTCTCTCGTTACTGCCGAGAAAACAGTAATCCCAATACAGAGCTCCACAAACCCTTAGAGCTTATGAAAGACCTAAATAGATGATCATGATGCTATTATGAAGAAATGGACACTTAAAATGCAGTGGCGCACATGCTTTCAATGAGTCGGTAACCGATTCTTTATAAAAGATTGTGCGGAAGAAAGAGTTTAATCTTCCACGTCGACAAAGAACCTGCTAGGTTTTGATAAACTAAGGTATGAATGCTTAACTGTCGATAGAAGGGGCCCTTTTATGCAAGGAATCGTTAAGCACAAAAGAACTCAACGTCGGAACAGGACATATAGAAGAGCAAGGCGTATAGAGCAGGGACCATTATACAACCGATACAGAGGATTGTACAGTGGATGACAACTATCTCTTGATCGCATTTGTGTTCTGCCACTCCATATCATCACGCTTGACACAATCAGCTTTTGATTGTCCAAGATAACTGGACTACTTACACATCTGTACTGTCTCTCTTTTATGACATAGCTCAATGATGACAACCAACGATTTTGCTCTCATGGCGCCATAACACTCTGCATAACCCTCAGTCCTCTAACACAGAGTATAATCTATGTCTCTAAATAAACTGAGTAAAACATATGAGAAAACATCAAAAATCTAGTTCTGATGAACGTCACTGGACCACAATACTAACGCTCAGAACACAAATCAGAGTACAAACTCTTAGTAAGCCGAAATCTATAAAATGTTGCTTATCGAGTAGGCCTAGAATCTCTGAAAGAGGCACTAATTAGTTTGGTTTCATAATTCAGAAAAATTATAGCTGATCTATGAAGAAACCAGATTGCAGCGTCATTAGAATTAAATAAAAAGACAAAAGTAGTGCTGTCACTAGACCATAAAAATCACAGTTAATGAACCTTAAAAACGAAAAAAGATGATTAAAAGCAAACTAGAACATATTGACCAACACTCTTCCTAAAAACTTAAAAAACCTGATTAATATCCATCTTAGAGGCTAAACGATAAAGCTGGTCTACGGATATGGAGATAAATAAAGACATGATTCCAAGTTGTAAGTAGAATTGTCTAATAAGTGTACTATTGAGACAGTCCGTTCAAGTGATGGAGATGACAAATCAAGACAAATGATAGTTCAAAAAGGAAAAATGGATATCATGATTGCTATCCTCACATCTTTTAACTAGGAACTACATGCCTCCACTAGCTGATCTATCTTTTGCATGATTGAATGATTCTGTTTATAGGCCTACAACAAATAAGACTAGTGCTAGTGTGTCTCAAGTTGAAGCAAATATCACTCCACCTAGTAATGCTAGTGTAGAAATGCCTAGATTTGAATCTGTTAGACCTAGTGGAGTTATTCAATATTGAAGAATTATGGGTTAATGATGATGAAACATATTATTCAAACTAATGATTTGCGTAAGCACATAAATAACAACAAACCTAGTTTTAAAAGGATTGAGTTTACTAATGCTAGGAATGAATATGTTAAGCCTAAACAAGCTGAAAAACCTAGGATAATCCCTCAAAATCCTAAGGAAGTTAGAAGAGATTGGAATGGGAAAATAACTCAAAAACTAAGGTTAAGATTTACAAAGAAAGCATGTTTTGTTTGTGGCAGTTACAACCATCTAATAAAAGACTGTGATTTTCATGAAAAGAGAATGGCTAAAAATTCTGTTTTGAAAAATATAGGAAAGAATACTGGTCAAAGAGAAATTAGACCAGTTTAGAATAGTGTTCTGAGAATAAATCATCAAAATAAATTTGTTCCATCTGCAGTCTTAACAAGATCTGGAAGAGTGCCAGTTTGTGATGCCAAGCAAAGCTCTCTAAGAGCAACAACATCAATTAGTACATTCAGACCAGTTAATACTACTACCCATACAAATAGAGTGAATGTTTCAAAATTAAAAACAAATGCTTTGCATAAGTCCACATTCACACTATTAAAGTCTTTTTATAAAGTCAAACCAAAGAACTAGCACCAACTACCAAAGATTCTTCCCAAATAAAAAAGTTAATACCTAGTCAGAGTTAAATGGTGTAATCCTATCACTGAGCTGAGAAACAACCAGTTGAACTCATTCAAGGCGAACACTAAGCGGAAATGGGGTCACTGCTATTAAGGCCTCAGCAGGTTGTGTTTGGAGACCTAAAATGACTGATTTAAACAATGTCTCCAAAGACAATAGTGGATCATGGGTCTCAAAAAGAGTAAATTATATAGATCCACAAGGCAGACTCAAGTCAGTAGTGGCTTGGGTCCCCAAGAGACACTGACTCTCTTACTTTTGTGCAGGGAAATCCACAACAAGCTTTGAAGAACAAAGGAATATTTGACAGTGGATGTTCCAGGCACATGACAGGGAACAAAGACTTCCTTACTGACTATCAAGACATTGATGGAGGTTTTGTTGCTTTTGGTGGAAGTGCTAGAGGTGGTAAGATAACAGGAAAAGGAAAGATAAGAACAGATAAGTTAGACTTTGAAGATGTGTTTTTTGTCAAAGAACTAAAGTTTAATCTTTTCTCTGTCTCACAAATGTGTGACAAGAAAAACAGTGTTCTTTTCACTGAAACTGAATGTCTTGTTTTGTCTCCTGATTTTAAGCTACTTGATGAAAGCCAAGTACTGCTTAGAGTTCCCAGGCAAAGCAATATGTACAGCTTTGATTTAAAGAATGTTGTTCCTTCTGGAGATTTAACTTGTTTATTTGCAAAAGCCACAATTGATGAGTCTAAATTATGGCATAGGAGGCTGGGTCATGTGAATTTTAAAACAATGAATAAACTTGTGAAGGGAAACCTTGTAAGAGGTCTTCCTTCAAAGATTTTTGAAAATGACCATACTTGTGTTGCTTGTCAGAAGGGAAAGCAACACAAAGCCTCCTGTAAGGCCAAACTTGTGAGCTTTATCAGCCAACCCTTACAGATGTTGCATATGGACTTATTTGGTCCAACATCTGTTAAGAGTATCAACCATAAGACATATTCCCTTGTAGTGACTAATGACTTTAGCAGGGTTTTCTTCTTAGCCTCTAAGGATGAGACTAGTGGGATTCTTAAGAGATTTATAACAGAAATAGAAAACCAATTAAACCATAAGGTTAAAGTAACCAGGTGTGATAATGGGACAGAATTCAAAAATAAAGAAATGAATGAATTCTGTAGATTAAAAGGGATAAAAAGGGAATTTAGTATTGCAAGAACTTCACAACAAAATGGAGTTGCTGAGAGAAAGAACAGGAATCTGCTTGAGGCAGCTAGGACTATGCTAGCAGACTCACTTCTACCTACAGTATTTTAGGCTGAAGCAGTTAATACTGCTTGTTATGTTCTAAATAGGGTTTTAGTGACCAAACCTCATAACAAGACACCCTATGAACTTATAATTGGCAGACCACCAAGCATAAGTTTCATGAGACATTTTGGATGTCCTGTGACTATTCTAAATACCCTAGACCCTTTAGTAAAATTTGATGGGAAGGCTGAAGAAGGGTTTTTAGTAGGGTACTCTATAAATAGCAAAGCTTTTAAGGGTTCTTAGTAGGGTACTCTGTAAATAGAAAAGTTGAATAGAATCTACATGTAAACTTTCTTAAAAATAAACCAAATGTTGCAGGACAAGGACCTAACTGACTTTTTGATATTGATTCCTTAACAAATTTTATGAATTATCAACCAGTTACTGCAGGGAATCAAACTAACAAAAATGCAGGAGCTAGTGGTTTATATAGGTTAAGAAAAGTGTTGATGCTAGACAATCTGAAGGAAAGAATGTGTCTACTCAATCTATATACTATGTTCCATTATGGTCTTCTATCGCTTCATGCTACAGAGCTCAGATGAAAAGTATATAAAACGTATCCGTGATTGATGCTGCTGGTGAACTCTTGTACAAAAGCAAGTAAGAAATGAAACAAGCCTTGAAGAATGTTCTTGATAGAGATGGTTAAGAGAAGGAGGCTTCAGAGACATTAGACGCTGTTAGGGAAACGAGTTGAGCTCAGTGCAACAAGGAGCTTCCTTTAAGGGAAGGCTACTAGAGCCTAGAGCATAACAGTTTTAATCTGTAGCACATCGTTTAATGGTTGCTAGTGTACCAAGAATGTCTATTGAGGTTAGACCATTCATTTGTTCCTCTTGGTGGAATCCGTTCCTCTTGATGGTCAAATATTTTCCAGATGCTCCTCTTCATGTCCTGATTTGGAGGATACTGTTAAGTTCAAAATACTGGCATTTTTGGTAGTGCTTATGATGATGATGATTTGGACACTTACAATTCTCCTTATGCTGATCAAGTTATGGGTGCAGAGGCTGATTTCAACAACATGGAACCTTCAACTATTGTCAGTCCTATTCCCATAACTAGGTACATTATTCATTCCTAAAATCAAATGATTGGAAGATCCAAAGTTAGCAGTACAAACAGAGGCATTGTCAAAGAAGTATTCTAAGACATGCTATGTTAATAGCTACATTCAAAAACAGAGAAGGACAAATCATAAAGATATCCAGAATTGCTTATTTGCATGTTTCCTCTCTCAGCAGGACCCACAAAGATAGCTCAAGCCCTTAATGATGAAAGTTGGGTTAAAGCAATGCAAGAAGAGCTGCTTCAGTTCAAGATTCAAAAGGTTTGGACACTAGTTGACCTACCTTATGGCAAGAAGGCTATTGGTACAAGTGGGTGTACAGGATTAAGAAAGTTGAAAGGGGGTATAGTAGTCAAAAACAAAGCCAGGCTGGTAGCACAAGGATACAAACAAGAAGAAGGCATTGATTATGATGAGGTTTTTGCTCCTGTTGCCATGATTGAAGCAATCATGTTATTTTTGGCCTATGCATCATTCAAGAATTTACTTGTGTACCAGTGAATGTCAAAAGTGCCTTTCTCTATGGTACTATTGAAGAGGAGGTATATGTTGAAAGTTTACAAGGTGGAGAAAGCCTTATATGGACTACACAAAGCTCCTAGAGCTTGGTATGAGACTCTTTCTACCTATCTGCTAGACAATGGATTCTACAGAAGACAAATTGACAAGACTTTGTTCATAAAGAGAGTCAAGGGTAATATTCTACTGGTATAAGTATATGTAGATGACATCATCTTTGGTTCCACTAAAAAGTCTTTATGTACAGATTTTGAGCAAATAATGCAGAAAAGGTTCCAGATGAGTTCAATGGGAGAACTCACTTTCTTCTTAGGTTTACAAGTCAAGCAGAAAGAGGATGGGACCTTCATTAGTCAGGACAAGTATGTTGGTGAAATCTTGAAGAAATTTGATCTTTCTAGTATAAGGACAGCTAGTACTCCTATAGAAACCAACAAGGCTTTAACAAAAGATGAAGATGGTGAGGATGTTGATGTCCATTTATACAGGTCAATGATTGGGTCATTGATGTACCTTACATCCTCTAGACCAGATATTATGTTCTCAGTTTGTGCATGCTTAAGATTTCAAGTTCAACCAAAATTTTCTCACTTGAATGCAGTAAAAAGGATCTTTAGATACCTAAAAGGTCAACCCAAATTGGGCCTTTGGTATCCTAAGGACTCTCTCCTTTTGTATGGGAAGCTTTTTTAAAAAGACCATTCGGTGCCAGTTTGGATTAGGAATCCACAACAGGAGGTTGTCAATTTCTTGGATTTAAGTTTAATCTCTTGTGCAAATAAAAAAAATCAGACTGTGGTGGCTATTTAACTACAAAAGAGCTGAATATATTTGCTGCATTCACAGCTGTGGTCAAGTGCATTAGTGAACAAAAATCAAATGTTTGGATATGATATAATTTTAATGCAGCCAAAAGATTCATGTTGACCAATGAGATGTGGCTATGTTGAGTGTTCAAGAATCCGTCTCCCATTCCTAAAACAAAGCAAAAAGAGATTCATCATCATTTTCATTAGAGACTACCTATGAAAAGAGAGTGATAGAGATGGTCAAGATAACACACTTATAATAATGTAAGGCTGATTTGCCTCACTAAAGCTATTTGATGTGAGTAGATTAATTATATAGTGTCAACATTTTTATGCTTAATCTGTAAGCTGCATGATCTCAGGGGAGGTTAATGGTGTATTAAGTGCATGTGGAGTATACACAAGTGCAATTGATTGAAGTTTGAATGGATTAACAACTATAATTGTTTTGGTTGAACAGTTCTAAACTTTTAATTACATGGGCTAAGCAATAGTATATGGGATCCTCATGAATTCTCACAAGTCCTTATGCTAGTTATTTCTAGTGTGCTTATGATGAATAAAGGCATGTTATTGCATAGTTATTGAAGAACACGTTAATATTGTTAGACTAATATTAATAATGTTAGACTAATATTAATACTGCCAGGCTAATATTAGTACTACTTGTTACCGTTAATACTGTAAGTGATAACCAAGCACTGAGGGTGAAGGTTTCCACGCACCCACCTGAACCCAACCTACACCCTCTACTGTTCACCACCCAATGTTTTCTAAATCTCAAACAGAACCACTTACAACTAAAACACCTCCACAAGTTCTTCATGAACCTCAAACTGAAGCTCACATTGAGCAACTACTCCCATCTTCAACTACATATCAAAGAAAAAGAAAGACTCAAAAAACATAAGAGGTAACAAAAAGGACACTACTTACCTCATAACTAGGGTACCTCAAGACTTGACGCAGATAAGGTTGCTCCATAAGGAGGGGGTGGACATGGGGAAAGGGATATCACCTACTGCTGCAAGCTTAGATGCAGCACAAGACAGTTGAGTAAGGAAGGCTATGGTGCAAGGTGGAGGTGGTTCTAGACGTTTTAGGGGTGTTTGGTTTGATTTATACATGGCTGTTTTTGGACAGCCAACATCAGTCTTGGTAAAATGGTTGCCATTTGCAAACCGTAACTCCGTTGAAGCGTACATATTTGGGGGTTACTATACAAAAGTTTAGAGATAATAGCCATTTACTACAGGTGTGCAGAATCTGCGCACCTTTGCCATTTCGGCTATAACTAATTCATCCGACGTCGAATCGGGTTGATTCTACCGGAAAAATGATCACAAGACATAGGGCTACAACCTAGTGTTTTCACTTAATACCCAGAACCTATTGATTTGCCCATATCCTATGTTTTTTTAGACTGATCTAATTTTGAACTAGGGCCTAGTTTTAGGTTTTAAGGTTAGAACTAGATTAGGGTTTTGTTTTAGGGTTTCTAGGATTTAATTAATGTATAATGATGTTATAATGATGAAATAGGATTTGTAATATTGTAAATTAAGTATTTACAACTTATTTGATTAATGGTTTAGGTTTAAAATGGATAAAAACCAAGAAACGGGTTATGGTTTAGAAACTAGCTCGGTGTTAGGGTTTAGGGTTTTAAATTAGGGTTTTGAGTGTAAAAAGATGTATGAAAGTTTATGAATAGAATAATTAAGGTTTACACATTGTATATTGAATGTAGTAGCTTGTACACAAGTGGTGGTGAAGAGATTAGAATGAAAACGGAGGTAAAACGGCTATAAGTTTTTAATTATTCTCCTGATCAAACGGCCAGGTCCAGAAAACTTAAAGTTTTTAATTATTTTTGAAAATAAAACTTGCATAACATTTAAAATATGTAATCTTCTGTTATCAAACTGCAAAACCAATATGTTTGATAACTCTCTCAACCTATCTTTACTGTTTTATCGAGTCAAACCCTAAATTCATATTGTATATTTGTATATCACACATTTTATGCTTGGTATAGTTGTCCTTATCTTTGATTACAGGTTATATTTGATGAGAAGAAGCTTGGAAATTTTTAGGAAGTTTCATTGGATGATTCTTGGAGGATGATTTAACCAGTTATCGCATGTTTCTTCTCCATTATTAAGCAAACCAGGGTGTAAATAATCGAGTTGTGAACAATTACATAATCGAAAGAAGTCTAAAGACACTTATTTGTATGATGGTAATATGATAATGTTAAAGTGATTGATAAAGTTATTTTTATTCTAAACGAATTGTAAGAGAAGTGTTTGTACAAATGCATACACTTAGTTACTCATTTATAATTTGTCATTTACAAACAGAGGCGTCCCAATCCTTGTAATTGAGAATTTATAAACTTATAGTTCGATGGTTTATAATTTCCTTATTTAAATGAAGAAGCGTCCTAATTCATTTTAATAAGATGATTATAAATCATCCTACCTAAGCATAAAACATGATATCAAAACGGTGGTAAGTAGAGATGTTTCCTTGGTTGTTTATGATTTTTACAAAAATCAAGTGAAGATTAATGAGCATTAAATTGCACGATTACTGATCCAGAAATCACACTCTTGGAGAATTTGGCTACAATTTCATCCTTTCTGATTATTTCCAAATTTATTCTCGATGGTCTTGTCGTGTTCTTTTTGTGAAGAGAGTAGATGAGAATTATCATCGATCTGAACCACGCTCAAGATTTATTCCAAGTATGGTTTGCACACACGATTCATGAGATCCATGAATACAGCAGGTGCGTTAGTTAAACCAAAAGGCATCACTTGAAATTTATAGTGTCCGTACCTTGTTCTGAAAGCAGTCTTGGGAATATCTTCATTCCTTACTTCTCAAATGATGATACCGATCTTAAGTCCGATTTTCGAGCGTCAACACTGATCTTGAAGGTGGTTGAATAAGTCATCGTTTTGGTATATGGGTAACGATTCTTTACAGTAAGTTTATTTATATCCTGGTATTCGTTAAACAATCTGAAAGTTCCGTTTTTCTTTTTAAAAATAAGGACAGGTGCTCCCAAGGCGATGTTAGTACTTAGTTGGATAAAACTCGGGTCTGCCAACTCTTGAAGTTGGTTAGATATTTGCATTCTGAAGACTAGCAATATTATACCATTAAATTATAAGAAAGATGTCATCTATAGGTGCTTAGGGCTATGGTTTCGCTCCTTAGAATTAATCAATTTGAATTCTACCATAGGAAAACTTGGGTAGGCTAGGTAGATCTTTAGGAAAAACTTTTGGGAATTCTTTGACTACTGGTATGTCTTCGAGTCGTTTTTCATTAGATTTCTTCTCCATTATTAAGCTATGAAAACTTAACATACCCTGGATTTTTACTTTCGATTATTTTTATCATGTATGAGGCTTAGTCGAGTTTAACTTCGTTCACCTCGGATGATTAAAAGTTTTTACCATCGATTGTGTTGTGGACGATTTCTCGACACAAGATGATTCTAGATGATACTTGGATACTCAATCCCATACCGATGAAACGTAGAAACTACCTAGTTTTAATCGGCATTAAGATCAATTCGAAAGTTGGTTTACCAAGGTCAGGTTGTCCCTGTATTAACGGTATTATGAAATAGCGAGGTATAACGGATTATAATTGTATTATATCATGAACAACTTGCCTTCATACTTTACATAGTTAAAATTTGACAAGTGTTGTTATTTATTACCACAATCCGTTGGTTTAGGTTCTAACAAAAAACATAGAACTGGAATCTAATCTTAGTAGTTGGGGTCCTTTGTTTCTGCAGTTCCTGGTCTGATGGCTTACTTTGTTACAAGTCTGACATCTGATAGTACAAGGTCCTATGTGATGTAGAGTGCATCTCTTACACAAAGGATGGGGTCCAACATACCCACAGTTTTCAGTTGGGGTAGCAGCATAGGCCCTGAAGGTTTCCTGCCTTCTATTCTGTTATTGGTGGTGATCATTGTTGTGGTTATCATTGTTGTTGTTACGGTCGTTTTGGTTGTTGTTGTTGTTGAAGGTTCTTCTATCATCAAACTTTCGTTTGTGATCATTGGTTCCCTGCACAGAATTGTGCCTTGTTACTTGATCCATTAACCTCTGGGTTATGTTAATGGCTTCCTCCAAAGTTTAAGGCTTTGAAGCGGTAACATTTACTTCAATACTTCTGGGTAATCCTCCGATGAAAGTGTCACACCCCCAAAATATCAGAGTATAATGGCAGCCGAGGGCGTGTGACTTCATGATTATCATACTTCTAAGCAATACAGAACGACCTCTATATGAGACGTTTTAAGAAAATTGATCACTTGAATTAGGAAATAATAAATTGTTTAAACATTCAGCGGAAGCATAAAAATAGACGATACAATATCGTTTTTAAATAGTACAAGTGATCTTCAGATAATGGGAAAATAATTGCAATGCATGAGACTTCATATAGCATCTTCGTTCTTAATACCTGAGAAAACATTGCTAAAGTGTCAACATAAAGTTGGTGAGTTTATAGGTTTTAAGCAGAAAAGTATAGTGTTTGTGAATCACAAGTTAATCACACATATGGACATATACAGATACAAAGTCATATAAATTGCATTACTATTGTCTAAGCTCATGACACCGAAGCGTTAACATATACCAACAATAAATGAATGCCCTTGTAGGTGTCTAACCCGGGACACCCGTAGTCTGACTCAAATGAAACTGTTTTGCCTGACTAATGTCAGTCAAAGCAAAAGGGAAGTTCACTCCGATAGATCTATCCATACACATTCTGCGTACATAGATTGAGGGGGGGGGGGGGGGGGGGGGGGGGCGGTTCATGTTAAATCGGGCAAATATAGTAACTTGGGTTTAAAATCGGGACTTTAGGCAATTAGTAATGAGTAATTGTACTTGTATTCACACGTTTGAAATAAGCAATGTTCTCACCCCAAAAGATGATTTAAATAAGTTTTATAAACCACGTTAAATTTGTTTATACGTTTAAAACTTGGTTTCGTTGTCACTACTTTTAAATTATCGAAAGACATTATTTGGATTTCTTACTTATCGAAATAAATACAGGGGTTCGTTAAAAGACTTTACCATTTCATTTGAGTCTGACACAGAACGACACAAGACATGAAATTACACATTTTTTATAACTTCTTCACGTCAAAAGTTTTATGATTAATTTCCCATGACAAGTTGCTAAGGTATACACATTTATATTCTTATATATAATTTAAACTCACTTGTACCATTCTTTATAAATTGAAACACTCATGAGGCCATTTTCTTTTCCTCTTTCTGATTTTCATCGCAGCAAATCAGTGGTTTGACAGCTACTTATTGTGGTGTCACCTACTCTCACTTACGTACTATTAAATATATATATCTAGTGTTCTTCTTCTCTATTACATTGTATATGTATGCATGTATAGTTATTCTTCCTTCTTTATCCGCATGGTTCTATTCTTCTTCTTCCATTTTTCTGCTTTACATCGCAGCACCAACAGTGGGTTCAGGGCCACTGTCGTGGCGTCCTTACTTGCACCCAACGCACCTTTTATAATTCTAGCTATGACCTCTTGTTAACCCGCATACTTCTACTTCTAAAATGTCGGTCACGAGGTAAGCAAAGGTCGAAACTAAGGGCGAGGTGGTGTTGTTTCGCAACCTATTTGGCAAAAAAAAAAATAGCAGCTGCTGCGAACTCGTGAGTTTCAACCATGGCAGCAGCGTATCTTTACTCGGTTTGTTTCACACCCGTGACGCACCACAGTGAGCAATGGTTCGCCATGGTTCGACTTGGGTTACTTGGTAACGTTCACGGTATAAGTCAAGGTCACAATATAAGTAATTCTACAACATTTTTATGTGAATATTTCTAGTGTAGTGCAATGTATACCCAGGTTGAACCAACGCCCCCCTCCCCCCACCCCTAGCATGTCATATACGTTTTAAGGGTTTTATAGTTTTCTTGTTGTTCGCTTTTCATTCTTAGCAGGTTAACGTTTGTTTTTAGTTATGTTACATTGTTTCACATCAGTTACTTATATGCATATTGTTATTTCATGCGTGCCACAACCAAAATATTCGTATGTGAATGTACATCTTTGACATGCCTTGGTTATAGGTCGTGTGCAAACCATGCGAGGCTGAGGCTTTCGTTAAGCTACATGATGAATGACATTATTAAACTAAAAGAATGACTTACCGAGGTCCAAGTGTGTCGAATGATGGTGAGAAAGAAAGGTGGTGGTAAGGCTTGGTTGTTACTTCTTCTAGAGCTGACACTCACTTAGCTTTTGCACTCAACGAGACTGGAGCTCTGAATCCATTATAGTTTACTTATTGATTTCAGAATTTTAGTTGTGATTCATTTGTTCATGCACGGCTCCTCTTTTATACTCGAAGTTCTTGATTGATTACTGAAATGTTACATGTGAAGGGCCCTATACACATTGTTTGCCCAGAGGTGTTGATTCTAATATTATTAGAATCATTTTTTTTCTAATACTATTATGGAACATCTCTACTATTAAAGGCATTTTACTATTCCTATGTTCTAACTTTTAAATTTGTATTCGGTGGATAATACGTTAGCATGTGAATGAATCTTCAAAGTGATAAAGTAGTAGCGGCCAGTGTTGTTGTTAAGACATGTAATGTTTGTGTTTTATTATTATTGTATTATTGGTCTTATATAGGATTTGCATGATTATTATTCTGATGTTGGATTTTGTATAGGTATATGTGTATAATTTATTTATTCTTTGTTGTTGTTAACTAAAGTTGTTCATGGGTCATTATTTGAATGTAGGTTGATTTTATTAAGTGATGCAAGTTAAATAAACCGCGTTTCACAATTGATCGTAATAGGTTCGTTCACTACTCGTTCTAAAATATCCTTTTAGACACAGAGTAATAATGGTGATATTCGACTGTGCGAAATAACTTTTCTTGGACAACTACTAATGCATTGACGATCATAAAATGACTTCTCGTTGAAAATTATTGGTAAACTTGCAAACTTGCAGTACATGATTTTTACTTAACGAGAAGAGGATCAAGTTTTCTTACGGGGTGTCACAGCTTCCCCAGGTTAGAATATTTCGTCCACGAAATCAAGACGTTGTAGGAGTTGGTGGATTTGCGAATAAGTGAGGGTACTTGCTCTTGAATTGGTCCTCACATTCCCACGTGTACTCTGGACCTCTTCGTGCGTTCCAACGGAATTTAAAGTAGGTTTTCGCTTCGCTTGCGTTTGCGTTGACCTCGCGGGTCCTTAATCTCTTATGTGTTCTTCGACGAAGTTAAGTTTTGTCGTCGAGTTTGAGTTGGATTTCACTCCTGGAGGAATAACGAGTGTGTCATCGGACAAACATTCTTTAGTTGCAGACGTGGAACACATTGTGTACTCGACTAAGTTCTTGAAGGTTAATTCAACGGTAAGCTACTGGGACATCCTTGCTATGATTCGGGAACAGGGTCCAATTTATAAAAAAAAAAAAGACTAAAAAAAAAAAAAAAAAAAAAAAAAAAAAAAAAAAAAAAAAAAAAACAAAAAAAAAAAAAAAAAAAAAAAAAAAAAAAAAAAAAAAAAAAAAAAAAAAATAAAAAAAAAAAAAAAAAAAAAAAAAAAAAAAAAAGAAAAAAAAAAAAATAAAAAAAATAAAAAAAAAAAAAAAAAAAAAAAATAAAAAAAAAAATAAAAAAAAAAAAAAAAAAAAAAAAAAATAACGAGGGTTCAACTTTTCACGTTTTCCCATATAGATTAGCCTTCCGAGGTGCGTGACCTTGTGCTTAACATTATCTCGGACTTCAAACTCAAGAGGCCTACGCCTCTTGTCAGCATAGCTCTTTTGTCGATTTCACGTGCTCTTGATGCGAACTCTAATCTTGAAAATCTTTTCCGTAGTCTCATGAATAATCTCTTGTCTGGTAAGTTGTGCTTCTCCAACTTCAACCCAACAAACAGGAGAATGAACTTCCTACCGTAAAGTGCTTCGAATGGTGCAGCTTTAATGCTCGTGTGATAACTATTATTATACGAGAATTCTACTTAAGGTAGATGTCTATCCCAACCATTCCCAAAGTCAATCACACAAGCTCTTAGCATGTCCTCTAATGTTTGATGGTCCTATCACATCACGCGTCACACATGTTCTTGAGGTGGTACGCCCTCGTACGCAAGAAGTCCAACTGCGTACCACAAGCTTATGCCAGATTGTCCAAAATTCGAAGTGAATGGCTATCTACGTCAGAGATGATTGACAATCCACCTAGATATTCCATGTCTTGCACTATATTCCTTCATGTACAGCTTTGTCATTTTTTTTATTGGAATCCGTTCCTTCATGCGCGCAAAAAGTGCGACAGACTTAAGTAAGCACGATCAACAATTGACCAATCGATCGTTATTCCTCTGCTGCGTTTTGGGTAGTTTGGTGATGAAATCCATTGTTATCTTCTCCCACTTCCATTTGGACTACTATGTGTGGTTAGACCAATAACCCAGAGGGCCTCTAATGTTTGGCTTTAACCTTAGCACAAGTCAGACATTTGCTGACATATGTGGCGATGTCAGCCTTCATGTTTGGCCACCAATATAACATTTTCATGTCATGGTACATCTTGTCGGATCCTGGATGAATAGAATACTTTGACTTATGCGGATTAAGTGACTAGTCAAGATCTCATTGTCACCGTAACATGGTAACCAACTCCTATTATCCAAACATAATGTTCCATCAGCGCGGGCTTCTAATTTCTTTAGCATGCCTTCAATATCTTTTGCTTCAATGTTTTCAACCTTAACTGCTTCTTTCTGAGCCTCAAGGATTCATGATGGAAGGTCCAAGCCACTGGTATAAACCAATCTCCTTACTCACAACGTTTCGATCTTTCCTTCGACTCAAGGAATCTGCTACTACTTTGCTTTTCCGGGGTGGTAACGTATTTCGCAATTCGTAATCACTTAGGAGGCTCATATCATCGGCGTTTGCCTCATATTGAGGTCCTTTTGTCTAGGTTATGTATGTAGACTCTTGTGGTCGGTTTGAACCTACACACTTCGTGCATACAAATAGTGTCTCCAAAATCTTCAAGGCGCAACCCATTACAGCTTCTAACTCAGACATGAGTGGTGTAGTCGTCTCGTTAGTGTGTTTGCAGGTTGCTTGGAAGTCGTCATGCAATAAACCTTCATTCTCTGCATCAAGTACCGCACCTAACCTTTTTATGGACTGCATTCACAGCCTATTACCACAAAAATTTTTCATGCCTTCTGGTAGTGTTAATAATAGGTGAGCAACATCTTTTTGCTTTAATAGAATGGAAGTTCATTCCTGTTATTCATACCCCAATCGAACTTCTGGATTGATTCTGCATCAAGCTCAAGTGTAGGTTTAGTATGTTTGGAGAATCTTTCGATGAATCCTCCTATAGGTAGCCTGCAAGACCTTAAGAATGTGCGAATCTCGAAGGAGTTTCTCTCCAGTGGTTTGGAGTATGTTCCCAATTCTGACATGCTTCATCTTAGTGGGTCACGTGTATACCACTGCTATATACAATCACTTGTGACCAAGAAATTTTACTGTAATTGCTAAGAAATTCACACTTGGAAACTTGGAATAAGTTCTTCCTTTCTTCAGCAAATCCAGAATAGTTTTCAGGAGTTCTCGTGTTCTTTTCTTGTTGTGGGAGTATATGGAATATCGTGTATGGAACCAAATCACAACTTAATCCAAGTATGGCTTGCTACTACACGATCATGAGATCTATGAACAGCCGCAGTTGCGTTGGTCAAGTGTCAAAAGGCATAACTTGGAACTTATAGTGTCCGTATCGTGTTCTGCACGCAGTATTGGGGATATCTTATTCTTAACCCTTAACAATTGATTGATAAAACTGACTTAAAAGTCAAGTTTTTAGTAGATGTTGGATCCTTGCAATTGACTCGAATAAAGTCTTCGATCCCTTGGTAAGGGGGAACACGATTTTACACTGAAATTTTGTTCAATCTCGATAATCTTATACATGGAAAAGGATCCATTTTCGTTCTTGGACAAATACGATTGGTGCTTCTCCCTCGGAGGGAAACTGGTCTTATTAAAACCTTTGTCGAGATATTTCTTTTAGTTGTCGGGCTAACTCCTCATCTCTGCATGTGCAAGATGATATTGGTACGGGGCAACAAGGTGCAGTCTCTGGTCATTAAATCTGATATGGTAAATTCTAACTTGGCGTGTCGGGGTAATCCTGCAATCTTCAGAGTTATACTTTCGGGAAGTCCACCAGTCTCTTGACAACAGGTACATCTTCAATTCGCCTCTCTGGAATTTCAGTTTCCTCCTCCATCATCATTTGAATTAAAAACACTTGGCATCCATGGTCGATGTACTTCTGCGTTCTGATGCTCGAGATGACTTCTAATCTCGATTGTTTTTAATCGCTTCCTTTCGCTTGTATGATTAGCATTATGTTTCATAATGGAACGCGATATGTGTACTCTTCATAAACTGACTTGCCGCACGATGTTCGGCATTAATCCATTCCGACAATGACGTCTAAACTATCTGTTCTATTAGAGAGGTAAGTCGATTTTGAACAGGTGATTTTGCAAGTTAAGAGTACACCCTCTTAAAATGGTATTTATGGTTAGCGACTTTTCGTCGGCTAGCTCCACGCTATAATTAGTGTCTAGGGTGGTAGGATGGATGTCTGTATATTTACTAAAATCATATGACACAAAGCTTCTATCCGCACCAGTATCAAATAGCACGGAAGCATAGACATTATTGATCAGGAACGTACCATTCACCACGTTGTTATCTTTCACCGCAGCTTCAACACATAGGCTGTATACTCTGCCAGGTGCTTTGCGTCCTCCTTGAGTACTGGTTGATGCTTGGTTACTTACTTTAGGGTTTCCTTGATTTTGCCTTTGATTGTTCTGAGGATTTTGTTGGTTGCCTCGAATTTGGTTTCCACCGCCTTGACTTCCATTATTTGGGACCACTTTGTTCTTGTATGTCTTTTTTGCCACATCTAAAAACATGTGGGGACATCACTTCCCTTTTGTCCTCCTTGGTTCTGGTCACCTCTTTTGGTTCTGCGGGACGAGGTGGAGCTCGGCAAAGTTTTTGGCCTTATGGTCCTGATTTCCACAGTTTGTAACAAGCAGGAGGGCAATTGCGTCCAGTGTGTGGTTTTGCGTCCATACTTTCCGCAGTGAGGTAACTTGCCAGCATAAGAACCTTGCCCGACTGTAAACACCCTTGTTGTCTCTGGGCGTTTGTTCGGCTGGAGGTTGCTAGTGTTGTTGGTGTTGTTGGGGTTGTGGGTGTAGTGGTTTCCGTTCCATTTCCGCTTGTCGCCTGAGTTTTCTTATAACTCTTGGACCACTTGGTACATCAAACCTTGAGCCATTTCAATTGCTTCATGCAAGTTTTACATGGTTTGGACGAGGTTTCGTTACCCTTGATGTTCAAAGGTAGACCTTCGATGTAACGTTCCAAACAAACCGGTCAGGCGTTGTGGTACCATCTCATGGGCAATAACGAGGATGGAGTTCCTTGAAAACGTTGATTGTAGGCTGGTAAGGTTTGTTGCCTTGGCAGTAAGGTTTGTACCCTTTACTTTTAAGTTCCACAATTCATTTTCCATTTGCTTGATTTCATTCCTAGAACAGTACTTCCGAATGAACATAGCCTTGAAATCGCTCCAAGGTGTGGCATGAGCGGTATCGAGGGTAACAGAACAAACATACACGTTCCACCAAGTTAAAGCACCATCTAGCAGTGTGCTAGAAGTAAATTTGACTCGGTCACCTTCTGTAGTGTTGCTTATCCCAATTTGAGATTCTAGTTTCTCAAACCATTGGGTTAAGCCTACAGCACCTTCAGTACCTCGGAAGTTTTCATGCATGACTGCATGGAATTCCTTGTAGTTGTATGTCTTGTTCTGGGAAGAGTTGGATCCTAGGTTGTTCTCTTCTTGAGTGCTTGCAGCATGAGTCACAGCGGCAGCTGCGAGTGCTTCAGCAACTCTT
The DNA here is from genome assembly GCA_026074375.1 of Tanacetum coccineum. Lineage (NCBI taxonomy): Eukaryota > Viridiplantae > Streptophyta > Magnoliopsida > Asterales > Asteraceae > Tanacetum > Tanacetum coccineum. Next base: position 70,048 of record BQNB010007091.1, read on the forward strand.
GTGGCAATGAGCTGGTTGAGCATCTAAGTGTCAATGCCACTGTTGATATCCACATTGTTTCGATTGGTCGAACGGTTGACTGGAGGGTTTCGGTTGACAGTTAGGCGTCGTCCGGGTGCCATTTTCTATAAGAGGGACAATGAAGATGACAGTTATGACATGCATGAAAGTTATATGCGTAAAGATAGTCACGTTACTATAAATGGCATGTCTTTTGAAATCAATACTGTTACTATTCGCAAACACGATGTTTATTTCCAAGAGTACGGGAATACATGAGTTTACTAGCCGTGACAAACCCATAGCTTAGTGGTTATACAAAAGACAGAAATAAAACTAATTGTTGGTACGGTAGATTTGCTGGACCACTTCCTCGAGTGCCTCCTTCCTCTTCTGTCGTGCTTCTTCCTGAGCATTACTAGCACGATCCTCCGCATCCTCACACAATTGTCTAAGTTGAGTAATCAATTCGTCCATTGATAGTGTCTCCAATGAACTTTCCTCAACTCGGGGCTTCACATCCCACAGTGTCATGAATGCTTCTAACTCCTCCAAACAGGCATTTGGGTAACGATCCATGTCCTCGAGAATGGTATGCAACTGTCCTCTAAGGCGCGTCATGCATACGGTCAAGGCTGTCTCAGGTACAGGCACCAAATTCTGACCAGTTTCTGTTAGAGGGTCCGTTTCACTAATCATCCGCTGGTAGGCGGCCATCGTGAATGGAGATGAAGGTGGGATGAAGGTGAGGGTGGTGGAGTAAGAGGATCAAATTGGTAATCATCAAGGTTGATAGCAGAAATCCTGGCACGTTCAGCAAGATTTGGCTTAATAGGTGGAATAGATATACGAACGGTACGTCTGATAGTTGGGGTAAATGATGGTACGGATGGCAAAATAAGTAATCCTAGAGTAGGATGTCTCTTGTGGTATACCTGAGGGAGTGTGTCAGGGAGTCTAGGGAGGTAACTGTGTTAGTGGTTCGATGGTGTCATTGGTTACCATATTGTTTTGTTTATGTAAATTTGTGAATCAAAGTTACGAACATAAGCTACTTGTTTTAACAGTGTTCATTAAACAACATGATTTTTAGTGCCAAAAATCCTAAGTTTAATTAACCTGATATATTTTTCGGTATCAAGTATTCAGCCAATACAATACTCCTCTCTATCTGCCACAACTTAGGAAACCTTCCCTTGCGAAAAGTCTATGAACTACACGAAACACACACACGTAGTGTCATTCTTTCATCTTCCAAAGACTATAATGCGAAGTACTATTCGTTTTAAAACATTGTGTTGCTTTCACTTTGTGCCTATACGATTATTGTAATTAACAAAGAATTTATGCTACTTTATATATTGTCACACCCCAAAATATCAGAGTATAATGGCAGCCGAGGGCGTGTGACTTCATGATTATCATACTTCTAAGCAATACAGAACGACCTCTATATGAGACGTTTTAAGAAAATTGATCACTTGAATTAGGAAATAATAAATTGTTTAAACATTCAGCGGAAGCATAAAAATAGACAATACAACATTGTTTTAAATAGTACAAGTGATCTTCAGATAACGGGAAAATGACTGCAATGCATGAGACTTCATATAGCATCTTCGTTCTTAATACCTGAGAAAACATTGCTAAAGTGTCAACATAAAGTTGGTGAGTTCATAGGTTTGTTTAAGCAGAAAAGTGTAGTGTTTGTGAATCACAAGATTTCATCCACATATGACAATATAACAGATACAAAGTCATATAAATTGCATTACTATTGTCTAAGCTCATGACACCGAAGCGTTAACATATACCAACAATAAATGAATGCCCTTGCAGGTGTCTAACCCGGGACACCCGTAATCTGACTCAAATGAAACTGTGTTTGCTTGACTAATGTCAGTCCAAGACAAACAGGGATTGTCAATCCCGATAGATCTATCCATAACATTCGCGCTCACAAAGATTGACGGTTCATGATAAATCGGGCAATTAGCAACTTGGGTTAAATCGGGACTTAGACCAATCAGTAATGAGTAATTGTACTTGTATTCACACGTTTGAAATAAGCAATGTTCTCACCCCAAAAGATGATTTAAAACAGTAGAGTAGGGGCTATGAAAACTCACCTTGATAGTTAATCGGCTGAAACAGATAGTGGCTCAATGCACGTCAAAGTAACTCAGTCAGACACCTAAATAATTATGACAAGGTCTGAGTTTACGTTCAAAAATTTATGTAGGCAGTAGACTATGCAATTGGTCAAAAGGCATGGTCGTTATGAGGTAACGTTTTATGTTTTCAAAATGTTGCTTTAAACCGTTGGCTCTAGGGACGACCTTACAATTATAAGTATCTATACAGGTATCTATACTATCACGCGTCGCAATTTATCTTCACAAGTCCATGTGATTTATATCTAAAGAAAATATATAAACATTATTTGTAAGTTACTAAGTACATATATTTTCTCATTGCGTTTATTTGTTAATTAATTTGTTACAATTTGTTTACTTATATTTAATGTTCTTTCGTTTCATGGTTTTTAAATCGTATGGCTTTTAAATTCATATTTTAAACTTAAATAAGTTTCAAAAATATTTTTAGTGTTAACTAAAATTTATGAGCCGGGATAAACTCGTTTACCTGTTTAAAAGTTCGGTTCCATTGTTGATAACTCTAAACCATCGAGAAAATATCGTTTCTACTTATACTCGTTAAAAGGCTGCCAACCCAATTGGAGCTCGAACCGAGAGTTCGATAGCTACGCATGTAATATTACTTATATATAAAAATTTATAATTTAAAGTAGCATGAATATCTTTATGTCAACTTGCAAAAAAAAATGTACTCTTATATATCGCACAACTTCATCACGTGACTACATATAATGATTTATGTTCTGCCATCTTTCTTTTGTTTTTTTTGTTGCTTAACTGACAAAATCAACAGTGGTTCGACAGCCACTAGTTGTGGTGTCTTCTGTTCTCACCCATGCACCCTTAATAACTTATATCTAAGTTTCCTTCTTCTTCTCATTGTAAACGCATGCATGCATAACTAATTCCCATGAAACCCGCATAATCCCGACCCCAGGTTTGGTCACGAGGTGGATGAAAGATCGAACTAAGGTGGGGCTGTGTTCTTTTTGCAACCCATTTGGCTGCACAGTAACAGCAACTACTGCGAAACCCATGGTCTCAACCATGGCGGCAGCCTACTGTACGTGTCACCCTTGAGTATAAGCATGATACGCCCTAATGTGTCAAACAGTCACGAGGTTTGGACACAAACCAACGAGTATGCCTCTGCTCGGTTTGTTTCAGGTCTGTGACGCACCACAGTGAGCAAGTGGCTCGCCATGGTTCGTCTTGCTTACTTGGTCATGTTCACTATACGAGTCGAGGTCACAACCTAAGAGTTTCTACAACGATTCACGTGTGATCTAAATGCTTATTAGTCCCTTGTGAGCCACGTAGTATACTATGTACGCATTTAAAACTGTCGCAGGTAACCTTGGTTTGTTACTAGAGGTTCACGTATGGCATGATGTCTATATTAGTTATTTATACATTTTATTTTATGCATGTTACGATCAAAGTTTATGCATGCGTATATATTAACCATGCATGGGTCATAGGTCATGAATAGGCAATTTAAGGCCGAGGCTTTTGCTCGGTTTAGTCAAGACTAGTCGTGTTTTGGTTTTGGTCGTAGGTTAGGCTACAAGATAAATGACATAGTATGATAAATGGCTAAACTACAAGAAGACTTACGGAGGTCCAAGTTTAGCTAGACGATAAGAGGTGATGATGATGAGAGGTTCAAACCACCCTTAGTTACTACTCTTTTAAACTTGGCGCCTCTAGACTCTTGAATTCAATGAAAACCCTAAACTCAAACCGTGTTGTTTTAATATTTAGTTGTGATAGAATAGCTCGTGCATGGTGCCTTATTTATACTTGAAGTGATTACTAGTTACTGATATATTACATGTGATGATGGATGTTTCTTCATTATTGCATATTGCTTTCTATAGGTTTTCATATGTACATATTAGATGTTGGTTTTCATATGAATATATATATATATAGTTTTATTTTATCTTTGTTGAATTTAATTATAGTTGTCATGGTTATTAATTTGTATGTATGAGGCTTTATGAAGTGTTACAAGTAAATGGCCTCGTTTAACAAAAGTGAAATAAGTATGGTTTTTATCGTTACGCGTTTTAAAATATCTTTTTAGACATAGAGTACTAATGGTGATATTCGCGTGCAATTTAAACGTTCCATGATAAAAAGTAATGCATTGGCGATCATAAGATGACTTCTCGTTGAAATTAACGGTAAACTTGCAAACTTGCAGTACATGATTTTTTTTTCTTAACGAAAAGAGGATCTAATTTTCTTACGGGGTGTCACAGTAGTTGTCATTCCTAAGTTTGAAGCCTGCCGCTTTTAGGTTGTGCCATGACCGCATGTGGTTTGTTGTAACAGTTTTTGTGTAGAACTTTTATGATGTTTTGTATACCGCGACCATCTGTGGCTATTTCTGCGGCTTCTTTTGTAATGTAAATGCTAGTTTAACATGTTCATATATTTTGCTATCTTTTTTTCATTACTGGTGTACGTTCGTAATAGATAGTCTTGTGAATATTTGTGGGTTATTCTCCCGGTGCAGGGTTTGCAATACCTCGTCATCGACAACATTTCTATTAATACAGACGGGAACACATTGTGTACTCGACTAAGTTCTTGAGGTAATTCCAAACGGTAAGCTACTGGACCAATCCTTTCTATAACTCGAAAGGGTCCAATATAACAAGGGTTTAACTTTCCATGTTTTCCGAATCGCATCACACCCTTCTAGGGCGCGACCTTGAGCATAACCTTATCTCTAACTTCAAACTCAAGGGGCCTACGTCTCTTGTCAGCATAGCTCTTTTGTCGATCACGTTCAGCTTGCATGCGATCTCTAATCTTGTAAATCTTTTTTTCCGGGTCTCATCAATTAATCCTCTGGTCCCGGTAAGTTGTGCTTCTCCAACTTCAGCCTAACAAACAGGAGAACGACACTTTCTACCGTAAAGTGCTTCGAACGGTGCAGCTTTAATGCTCGGTGCTAACATTAATGTAACAAAATACCTATAGGTAAATGCTATCCCAACCATTCCGAGGTCAATCACTACAAGCTCTAGCAGTCCTCTAATGTCTGAATGGTCCTCGCACGCCGACCATCGGTCCTGAGATGGTAAAGCAGTACCAAGTCCAACTGCGTACCCAATGCTTTATCTAAGATTTGGCCAACCTCTCAAAGTGAAATGGCTATCCACGATCGGGTAAATGACTCCAACCGATTCCATGTCTTGCTACTAGTTCCTTCATGCACCCTCATCAAATTTTTCTATTAATCTGGCTCCTTCATTGGGGCAAAAAGTGGCGTAGACTTGTAAGACCGATCAACAATGACACAAATCGAATCGTATCCTGCTGCCGTTTTAGGGTAGTTTGGGTGATGAAATCCATTGATTATCTTCTCCCAACTTCCATTCTGTATATCGTTGGACCAATAACCCAGAGGTCCTCTGATGTCCAGCTATAACCTGGGCATAAGTCCGGGATTTGCTGACAAATGATGGCGATGTCAGCCTTCATCTGTTGTGGCCACCAATATAACAACTTCAAGTCATGGTAACATTTTGTCGGATCCTTATGAATAGAAAACTTTGACTTATGCGATCGTGCATAATCAAAGATCACGGTGTCACCGTAACATGGTACCAACTCCTATTATCCAAGCATAATGTTCCATCAGCGTGGGCTTCTAACTTCTTTAGCATGCCACTGATATCTTCGGCTTCAAGGTTTTCAACCTTAACTGCTTCTTTTTTAGCCTCAAGGATTCGTGACGAAAGGTCCAAGCCAATGGTCATAACCAAGGCTCTTACTCTTATTGGGCAATTCTTTTCTTCGACTCAAAAGCATCCCAACGGACACTTCTTTCCCCGGGTGATAACGAATTTCGCAATCGTAAACACGTAGGATGCTCTTATTCCATCGCATTGCCCTCATACTAAGGTCCTTTTGTCTAGTATTATGTTTTAGACCCTTGTGGTCAAAGTGAACACTACACACTTCGTGCCATACAAATAGTGTCTCTAGATCTTCAGGGCGAATACTACCGCTCCTAACTCCATATCATGAGTGGTGTAGTTCTTCTCGTGAATTTTCAATTGCCTGGAAGCGTATGCAATAACCTTCATTCTCTGCATCAGTACCGCACCTAAACCTTTTATGGATGCATCACAATACAGCCACAAATAGCTTCACTGCCTTCCGGTAGAGCTAAGATAGGTCACGCACATAGTTTCTCTGTTTTTCAAGAGTTGAAAAGCTTCTTCCTGTTCTCACACCCTTCGAAATTTTGGTCCTTTTTGCATGTACTCAGTCATAGGCTTAGCTATTTTGGAGAACCCTTTGATGAATCTTCTATAGTAACCTGCCAGACCTAAGAACTGGCAAATCTCCGAAGGAGTGGTTGGAGATGCCCAAAATTTTTTTAACAAGCCTCAATCTTAGCTTGGTCTACATAATATCACGCTATCGCAATCCACGTGAGACCGAGGAATACTACCGTATTGATCCAAAAATCACACTTGAAAATTTTGGCATAACATTCTTCTTTCTTCGACAACTCCAGAAATAGTTTTACAGTGTGCCTCGTAGTCCGTTCACATTACGGGAGAAAATGAGAATTCGTCATGAACACATCACTAACTTGTCTAAGTATGGTTTGTCACACATCGAAAACGGTTTATGAATCCATGCAATACCGCAGGCGCGTTGGTCAAACCAAAAGGCATGACTCGGAACTCATAGTGTCCGTATCGTGTTCTGAAAGCAGTCTTGGGAATATCTTCTTCTCTAACCCTTAACTGATGATAACCTGACCTTAAGTCAATTTTTGAGTAGATGCTGGATCCTTGCAACTGATCGGAATAAAAGTCATCGATCCTTTGGTTAAGGGATAACGATTTTTTCACTGTAAGTTTGTTAACTCACGATAATTGATACACATTCAAAGATCATCTTTCTTTTTGACAAACAAGGATTGTGCTGCCCCATGTAGAGAACTTGGTCTTATAAAACCTTTGTCGAAAAGTTCTTTCAGTTGCTCGGCTAATTCCTTCATCTCTGCAGGTGCAAGACGATATGGTGCGCAGCAACAGGTGCAGCTCCGGGTAGTTAACTCGATTTGAATTCTACAATGGCGTGTCAGGGTAATCCTTTCAAATCTTCCAGGAAATACTTCGGAAGTCTCTGACAATAAGGCACAGCTGTCATCGGGGGTGGGGGAGTGGGGGGGGGGGGGGGGGGGGGGGGGGGGGTGGGGGGGGGGGGGGGTGGGGGGGGGGGGGGGGGGGGGGGGGGGGGGGGGGGGGGGGGGGGGGGGGGGGGGGGGGGGGGGGGGGGGGGGAACGCGAGTGGTTTGGGTGTGCCTCTTTCTTCATCTGTGAAGCAAGTTCACTTACATCCTTGGTCGATTGTACGTAATGTGGCACTGATTGCCGAAGGACCTGCAATCTAGATTCGCTTTTATTTCCGCTCAGTTCTCCTTGGTGGATCACATATCATTTATTACAGAACACTATGATCTTACTCATGAGACCACAACTTCTGTGCTGTAAGGACCTCCAATCCATTCCGACATGATGTCAAAACTTCCTAGTTCTTATAGGGAGTAATAAGATCGATTTGAACAGGTGATTTTGGCAAGTTAAGAGTACACCCTCTTAAAATATGTTTGTGGTTAGCGGACATTCCGTCGATAGCTCCACACTATAATAGTATCTAGGTGGTATAGTGGATGTCTATATAGTTAACTGAAAGCATTATGAACAGCAAAGCTTATATCCGCAACCAGTATCAACTACACTGAAGCAGAATATTATTGATCTAGGATACGTACCATCACCACGTTGTTATCTTTCACTGCAAGCTTATTAGCACATAGGCTGTATCTCTTACCAGTGATATGTTCCTCCATGATGAGGTTGATGCTTGGTTACTCACTTAGTTTCCTCCCTTGTTTTGCTTTGATTGTGTACGAGGATTTTTTGGGGTGGTTCCTCAAATTTGGTTTCCACCGCCTTGACTCCATTGTTCGGATTAAACGTACTTGTTCTTGTAATGGCCTTTTTCGCCACATACCGAAACAAGTGACATCGCTGTTGTTCCCTGCCTCCATAGCTTCCTGTCCTCTTTGGGTTGCGGGACGAGGTGGAGCTCGCAGTCTTTGGCCCTAATCCATGACCTTTCCACAGTTGTAACAACAAGGAGGCATGCTGTCAGTGTGTGTCGTCCACGACTTTTCCCGTAAGAGGTAACTTGCCCAACATAAGAATCTCATTGCCACGGTCTGTAAACACACTTGCTTGTCTCTGGGCGTTTGTTCGGGTTGAGTTGCTAGTGTTGTATGGGTTATGGGGGTAATGGTTTTGCTGTTCCTTTCGCTTGGTTCGCTTGATTTTTCTCCTAACTCTAATTGGACACTTGGTACATTCAAAACCTGAGCCCCCCCCTCCCCCCCCCCCCCCCCCCCCCCCCCACCCCCCCCCCCCCCCCCACCCCCCCCCCCCCCCCCCCCCCCCCCCCCACCCCCCCCCCCCCCCCCCCCCCCCCACCCCCCCCTTCCCCCCCACCCCCCGCCCCCCCCCCCTCTTCCCCCCCCCCCCCCCCCCCCCCCCCCCACCCCCCACCCCCCCCTCCCCCCCGCCACCCCCCCCCCCCCCCCCCCCCCCCCCCCACCCCCCCCCCCCCCACCCCCCCCCCCCCCCCCACCCCCCCCCCCCCCCCCCCTCACCCCCCCCCCCCACCCCCCCACCCCCCCACACCCCCCCCCCCCCCCCCCCCTCCCCCCCACCCCCCCCCCACCCCCACTCCCCCCCCCCCCCCCCCCCCCCCCCCCCCCCCCCCCCCCCCACCCCCTCCAACACCCCCACCCCACCCCACCCCCCCCCCCCCCCCCCCCCTCCCCCCCCCCACCCCCCCACCCCCCCCCCCCCCCCCACTCCCCCACCCCCACCCCCCACCCCCCCCCCCCCCCACCCCCCCCCTCACATGGCAATTGCTTCAGCAAGTCCTACTGGGGGGGACGATGGTGAACATTACCCTTGGAGGTCTAAGGTAACCGTTTAATGAACGTTCCAACAACCGTCGGCAGTGGTAACCTTTTCAGCATAAGAGGATGAGTGATCTTGAAACAAAATTGATGTAGCAGTATGGTTACCCTTCACTTTGTAAGTCCATAGACTCATTTTCCTTGGCGTAATTTCATTCCTAGAGGCCAGTACTTTTCCAAATGAACAAGCCTTGAAATCGCTCCAAGGTGTGGCATGACGGTATGAGGGATAACAGAACAAACATACATGTTCCACCAAGTAAACCTCCATCTTACAGTGTGCGTAGTTAGCAAATTTGACTATCGGCACCTTCTGCATATGGGGGGGGAAGACGTTTCTTATCCCAAGAGTTTGAGATATTCGAGTTTCTCAAACCATCGGGTTAAGCCTACAGCACCTTCAGTACCACGGAAGTTTTCATGCATAACTGCACGGAATTCCTTGTAGTTGCATGTCTATTATGGAAAAGGGTTGATCCATGGTTGTTCTCTCTCGTGAGTGCTTGCAGCATGAGGCACAACGGCAGCTGCGAGGGCTTTCAGCACTCCTTGTGGCAATGAGCTGGTTGAGCAGTCTGAGTGTCAATGGCCCACTGATGATATCCACATTGTTTCAGGGTGGTCCGAAAACGGTTTGACTGGGAGGTTCCGGTTGATAGTTGGTGTCGTCCGTGCCATTTTCTATAAAGGACAATGAAAATGATAGTTTAGGAACATGGCTGAGAAATTATAACGTATAAGAGATATGTACTACAATTGACATGTTCTTGAGAAATCAATACTGTTATTATTCTAAACACAATGTTATTTCCAAAACGAAAACAAGAGTTCACTAGCCGTGACAAACCCATAGCTTAGTGGTTATACAAAAGAACTAAATAAAACTAGTTGTTGTTATGATAGATTCGCTGAATCACTTCCTCGAGTGCCCTCCTTCCTCTGCTGTCGCGCTCCTCTTGAGCATTTTACTTAGCACGATCCTCCGCTTCCTTACACATCTGTCTAAGTAGAAAAAATCATTCATCCACAGATAGCGTCCTCCAATAACTTTCCTCTACTCGGGGCTTACATCCTCACAGTGTCATGAAGCTTCAAAACTCCTTCAAACCAGCAATTGGGTATCGTCCATGTCCGCGAGAATGGATGCAACTGACCTCTAGGCGCATTGTGCATACCTTAAGGCTGGTCTCAGGTACATGCAACCATTTCAACCAATTTCTGTTAAGCTTCCTCCTCTGGGTGGGGGGTCCGTTTAAGCAACATCCGCTGGTAAGTCACCATCGGGAACGATGAAGGTGAGGGTGGTGGTTAAGAGGATCAAATTTGGTAATCATCAAGGTGATAGCAGAAATCATGGCACGTTCACAAGATTTGGCTCAAATAGGTGGAATAGATAAGACGTCGTACGTCTGATATTGGGGAAAATGAGGGGTACGGATGGCAAAAATAAGTAAGCCTAAGAGGATGTCCCTGTGGACACCGAGAGTTGTCAGAGGCTAGAGTACCGTGTAGTTATCGATGGTGTCTCAATTCATCCAGCTTCGACATGATTCAGACAAGTAAATATGAAATAAGGATATAGGGAATATTCAAGATAAGCCCCGTAGTTAAGCGGTTTAAGGGCACACTGTAAACCCATATAATATATGTATATAGTTAATACACATGTAACCCATACTAAGTATATGTATCTCATATATGTCTATGTCACATGTACCCCATTTTAATATATGTACTCCTTTGAGTGTCGAGTCCTTATCCCTATTTTATGAGAATCACAATACAGACAATAAAGCATAATAAGCATGTACACAGATAAGGTATTATATCTTATGCGACCTAATGCAACCTAGTTCTTCTATAGCCAGGCCGATACAATATTTCACACCCTCAAAAATATCATAGTATAAATGGCAACCGAGGGAGTGTGACTCAATGATTCTATCATACTTCTAAGCAATACAAAACGACCTCTATATGAGACGTTTTAAGAAAACAGATCACTTGAATTAGGAAATAAATAAATTTGTTTTAACATTCAGCAGAAGCCATAAAAGATGACAATAACAACATCGTTTTTAATATACAAGTGATCTGTCAATAACTGGAAATAGGACTGCAATCAAAAGACTTCATTTTAGCATCTTCATATCTTATTACCTAGAAAACATTGCCAAAGTGTCAACATTAAGTTGTGAGTACGATAGTTTTGTTTTAAGTAGATAATTAGTGTTTGTGAATCACGAAGAATTTCAATCCACATATGACAATAATAACAATACAAAGTCAATAAATTGCATACAATCTGTCTAAGCTCATGATCACCGAAGCGTTAACATAACCAACAAGAAAGGAAGCCCTTAATGTATTACCCAGGACACCGTAATTCGACTACAAAATGAAACTTTGTTTTTCTTGACTAATTCAGTCCCAAGACAAACAGGATTGTCATCCCGAGAATCTAACATAACATTCGCAGCTCACAGAGATAGACGGTTTCATGATAAATCACAAATGCATCTGGGGGTTTAAATCGGGAAACTGTTTGACCAATCAGCTAATGAGTAAATTGTACTTGTATTCCACGACTTTGAAATAAGCCAATGTTCTCAACACCCAAAAGTGATTTAAAACAGTAAGTAGTGGGCTATGAAAACTCACCTTATAGTTTAATCGGCTAAACAGAGAGTGGCACAATGCAAACGTCCAAAGGTAACTCAGTCAACACCTAAATAATATTATGACAAGGACTGATTTAACGGTTAAAAATTTATTAGCATAACGATTCAATGTCAAAAGCATGGTCTTATAGTACGTTTTTTTTTTCAAATGTTGCTTTAAACCTTCGCTAAGGACACCTTACATTTATGACTAACACGCTCGCCAATTTATCTTCTACCCAAGTCCCCATGGTGAATTATATCTTAAGAAAAATATAATAACATTAATTTGTAAGAATACTAATACATATATTTTCTCATTGCGTTTAGTTGTTAAATAATTTTTACATTTTGTTTACTTATAGTTAATTTCTTTCGTTTCAAGTTTTTAAATCGTAGGGCATTTATAAATTCATAATTTTAAACTTAAATAAGTGTCAAAAATTATTTTAGGGTTAACTAAAATTTTAATGCCCGGATAAACACGTTTACCTGTTTAAAAAGTTCGGTTCCATTGTTATAACTCTAAACCATCGAGAAAATATCGTTTCTACTTATTACACTTCTAAAGGCTGCCACCCAAGTTAGAGAGCTCGAACCGAGAGTTCGATACTACTGCATGTAATATTTACTTATATATCAAAAAATGTATAATTTAACAGGAGCAGAAATTACATATGTCAACATAGCAAAAAAAAATTACTCTTATAATATCGTGACAAACTTCATGCACGTGACTACAATATAATGATTTATGTCTGCCATCTTCTTTTGTTTTTTTTGTTTGCTTTAACTGACAAAAGCAAATGGTTCGACCAGCCGCTAGTTGTGGTGTCGTCCTGTCTCACCCATGCACCCTTAATAACTTATATCTAAGTTTCCTTATTCTTCTCATTGTAAACGCATGCATGCATAACTAATTCCCATGAAACCCGCATAATCTCGATCCCAAGTTTGATCACGAGGTGGATGAAAGATCGAACTAAGGTGGGGCGTTCTTTTTGCAACCCATTTGGCTGCACAGTAACAACAACTACTGCGAAACCCATGGTCTCAACCATGGCGGCAGCCTACTGTACGTGTCACCCTTGAGTATAAGCATGATACGCCCTAATGTGTCAAACAGTCACGAGGTTTGGACATAACCAATGAGTATAGCCTCGCTTCGTTCTTTCAGGTCGTGAACGCACCACAGTGAGCAACAGGCATCGCCATGGTTCGGCATGCTTACTTGGTCATGTCACTATACGAGACGAGTCACACCTAAAGTTTCTTCTACAACGATTCACGTGTGATCTAAATGCTTGTTAGTCCCTTGTGAGCCACGTAGTATACTAAAAACTGTCGCAGGTAACCTTGGTTTGTTACTAGAGGTTCACGTATGCATGAATGTCCTAGATAGTTTAGATACATTTTATTTTATCATGGTACATCAAAGTTTATCAGTCGGTATATATTAATCCATGCATGGGTAATAGGTCATTGAATGGGCAATTTAAGGCCAGGCTTTTGGGCTCGTTTAGGTCAACACTAGTCGTGTTTTGGTTTTGGTCTGTAGGTTAGGACTAGCAAGATAAATGGACATAGTATATAAATGGCTAAACTACAAGAAGACTTCCGAAGGTCCAAGTTTAGCTAACTCGATAAGAGGGGTGATGATGAAGTTCAAACCACCCTTAGTTACTACTCTTTTAAACTGGCGCCTCTTAGACACTTGATTCAATGAAAATCCCAAAACCAAACCGTGTTGTTTTAAATTTAGTTGTGATAGAATAGCTCGTGCATGGTGCTTATTTCTATACTATGAAAGTGATTAACTAGTTACTGATTTAGTACATGTGATGATGGATGTCTTCTTCTTTATGCATATTGCTGCTATAGGTTTTTAGTATGTACATATTAGATGAGTTAGGTGTTCATATTAATATATATATATTAGATTTTTTTATTTATCGTTGTTTATTTTAATTATAGTTGTCATGTATTAAATTGTGTATGTATGAGCCTCTATGAAGTGTACAAGTAAATGCCACGTTTAACACAAGTGAAATAATATGGTTTTTATCGTTTACGCTTTAAAACATACTTTATTAGACTGAGAGTACTAATGTGAATTTCCAAGAGCAATTTAAGAAATCTTTCCATGATAAAAAGTTATTCATTGGCGATCATAAATGACTTCTCGTTGAAATTAACGTAAAGACTTGCAAACTTGCAGGTAAATGAGTTTTTTTTTCGTTAACGAACAAGAGGGAACTATGTTCCTTTACGGGTGTGGCACAACCCAACTAGAATAAAAAAAAATATTGGTTGTAACCCATTCATTCTCCCTAAGACCATGCATAAAGTAGAAAATGTCATATTTGTATATGGTCTCAATAGTTTAGTATGTAAATATAATAGTACAAGACTCTACTAACAAGAGGTTATTAGTTGTGTTGCTAGACAGTTGATATTAGTTCTCAGTGGCCATTTAAAATTGGTCGAGTTCAATACATACATGCTACTAAGATGTTTTTTAGCCTAGCCTAGCTAACAATGGTCAAATTCAGTACATAGACTAATTTGTCCAATTATTTTTTGTAAGTTTTTGCTTGTATATTAAATATATATATACTTATTTATGCTTTAAAAGGGGCGGAACCAACGAGTCTGATTTGGGACATGTCCATAGTGATATTTAAGCTTATGTAGTATTTATTTTTTGCCTTTTAATAATGGCTTGACTGGTGATGGTGTCTTTCGTTATGGATAGTCCCATCATTATTATGTGTTAAGATTTGCAGTGTTAAACACTTGATTGCTTGTTAAATGGTTTTAAATTATGATGTCTTTATGACATTTCCACCATGATTTATTAATTATATAAATTTGCATGTTCGCAATATATCATACCATTTAAATGGCTTTTTGGTGGAAATGAGTCTTTATCATGACAATTTCCTCATTTAAGTAGGTAGTGGCGTTAAGTTATTCAAGATTACTCTTAAATGGGGAGGAGTGTTGGTGATTTTGCTCACCAATTAAGTTAAAAGTGTAATGGATTGACTTGGTTGACCATGTGTAATCATGAATAAAATGTTCAACAAGACGGGGTTGTGCGGAGTTGAGTCGGGATTGTGCGGAGTGCACACTTGTATGGCGTTATTATGATTATCATTCGGGGCGAAGCCCAGAGTGACGGGGGTTCGGGGGCAGCGCCCCTGGTAGCAGGGTCCAAGGGGCGGCAGCCCCTGGCAGGGTCCAAGGGGCAGCGCCCCTGGCTGGGGTCGAAAAAATGCACTTGAAAATAAAATTCCCGGATATGGACTTGTTTTTTTGGTATAAAGTGCTATGTTAAAAAATGCTCTTGGAAATAAAATTCTCGGATATGGACTTGTTTTTTTGGCCCTTTTATTTAACTGATTTGGTAGTTAAACTAACTGCTATGCAGTTATAACCGAAAAATCAGTTTTGTTGGTCATATATTCATCACAATCTCTGGTTCTGTTTCATAACATCAAAAAACACATTCTCATTTCAAAATCTGAGTTTTATCAGATTTAAGATTTCGATAGAACCATCGAAATACTTCAATCTGAAAGTGTTTACACGACTCTCAGATTTTTGTGATCATTTCTATACAATAAAGATTGAAGTATTTTTTATCATGACGACTGGAGAATCTGTGAAGAAAATGACGAGCAAGTTTGATAAGTTGGCAAAGTTTGAAGGGCATGATTTTCATCGCTGGCAAAAGAAGATGCACTTTCTTCTTACCACCTTGAAAGTTGTGTACGTTCTGAGTACACCCAGTCCCGAATGGTCCGAAAATGAAACTTTGGAGACGACTATGAAGAGGATGAGGTAGGAGAACAACGACTACATATGTCGTGGTCACATTCTAAATGGTATGTCTGATTCCCTATTTGATATCTATCAAAACGCTGAATTTGCAAAAACACTATGGGAGTCCCTAGAATCCAAATACATGGCAGAAGATGCTTCTGCAATGAAGTTTCTTGTGAGTAGTTTTATGAATTACAAGATGGTTGATACCAGGCCTGTCATGGAACAGTATCATGAAATGTTAAGGATTCTAAGATAGTATACCCAACACAATTTGATGATGGATGAGGCCATCTCGGTTGCAGTTATCATTGATAAACTGCCCCCTTCCTAGAGAGAATTCAAACATAGTTTGAAACATAAAAAGGAAGAGTTAAATTTGGTTCAACTCGGTAGTCATCTACGAATTAAGGAAGGATTAAGAAATCAGGAACTTGATAATAATCCTAAAGGAAAGAACCAAATTGGATCATCTTCTGTCAACATGGTTGAAGGAGATGGAGTCAAAAATTCCAAAAACAATAAGAACAAAAGAAAGTTCAAAAGTGGTGATGATAAATTTGCCAACAAGAAGGGTACAATGACTTGTTGGAAATGTAACAAGCCTGGTCATATGAAGAAGGATTGTCGCTCTCGTAAGGGCAAGGATGGCGCTGGTTCAAATGGGTCTAAGGATCCTGAAAAGCAACAAGGTTATAATTCTGATTTTATACAGAATTTTTATAATGTTTTACATTATGTTTCTGTTATTTCTGATGCATTTTATGTTCAGGATGATGAAGTTGCTTGGTGGGTTGATTCGGGTGCAACAAGTCATGTTTGCAAGGATCTTCGTTGGTTTCAAGTCTGTAAATCGATTGAAGATGGATCGTTTGTAAAGATGGGAAACGTTGCAACTGAACCAATCAAAGGAATAGGGCGTGTTTTATTGACTTTCACTTCTGGAAAAACTTTATGTTTAGATAATGTATTGTATGTACCTGGGATTCGAAAGAATCTTGTTTCTGAAATTGTGTTGAATAAGTGTGGCTACAAACAAGTGTTGGAAAGTGACAAGTATATCTTGTCAAGACATGGTTCATTTGTTGGATTTGGTTATGTATGTAATGGTATGATTAGATTAAATCTGAATTATCCTTTGTTTAATGCTTCTGCTTGTATGATTACTTCTAGTCATAGTAATAGTTTAAGCAAATCTGAATTATGGCATGCTAGACTAGGACATGTTCATTACAAGAGAATGAGGGATATGTCTAAAATGAGTTTAATACCTGCTTTTGACATGACACATGAAAGTTGCAAAACTTGTATGTTAACAAAGATTACTAGACAACCATTTAAGGGTGTTAACCGGGAAAGCAAAGTATTAGATCTCATACATAGTGATTTGTGTGATTTTCATGCCAATCCTTCACTAGGACATAATAAGTATGTCATTACTTTTATTGATGATGCTTCTAGATATTGTTATGTCTATCTATTGCATGCTAAACATGAAGCTCTAGATAAATTTAAAATTTATAAACAAGAAGTAGAACTTCAAAGACAAGATTTAATAAAAGTATTGCGTACTGATAGGGGTGGTGAGTATTATGATCCAGTTTATTTCCAATCAACTGGTATAATACATCAAACCACGGCTCCTTACACACCACAACAGAATGGGGTGGCTGAAAGGAAGAATAGGACTTTAAAGGAAATGGTGAATTCCATGTTATCCTATTCTGGACTAAGTGAAGGGTTTTGGGGTGAGGCTATGTTGACAGCCTGTTATATTTTGAATAGAACTCCAAACAAAAATAGTAAACAAACCCCTTATGAAATTTGGACCAAAAAGGTACCAAATTTTTGAGGGTTTGGGGCTGTAGAGCGTTGTAAAGGCTCAAAATGAAAAAATCTGGGTGAGAAAGGTATAGATTGTATCTTCTCATGGGTATGTTGAGCATTCCAAGTGTATATAGGTTTTATGTTAATAAACCTAATGATATGTGGTCTGAACTCTATAAGAAGTCAAGCGATTTATATTTGATGAAAAGAACTTTTACCGCTATACCTAGACCACATAGACAAGATTCAGCCATCTTTTAAGTAAGATAGCTAAAGATGAGTTTGGAAGTACTGATATGTTACTGGTCCATAGTTTACTAGAAAAAGACTACTAGAACAGAAAGCTAAGTCTTTTGGTTTGATTTTCAACTTTATTTTGGTTGAAGGAATAGAGAATAAGACTTTTATCTCAAACGTGAATAATTGTGTCATTATTGAGGAGGAGCCAAGGACCTTGAGTGAACAATGGCTTCTAGGGAATGTGCATTTTGGAAAGAAGCAATTCAAAGTAAAGATGATCCATCATGCATAATAATACTTGGGAAAGTATAACTTATTTATTGCCTTCTGGATGCAAAGACATTAAGATGGAGAATGGATCCGACCGAGGATAGATGAAAGTGGATGGAAGTATAGATAAATATAAAGCCAGATTGGTTATCCAAGGCTTTAGACAAAATAAGGGAATTGACTTCTATGAACGAGTTTACATAGCAATTACCATATTAAACCTCCAGTTACAAGTCCCGCCCATACAAGACTTGTGAAACTTAGATTCATACATAATTCCATGTAAACATAACCGTGTCGGGTTTCGCGTAATACGATATTGTATAAGGTTATGAATAATAAGTTCGAGACCATTGCATCGCTCACAATGTCTTAGACAAATTTTAGAGACCATTGTGTCATCCACAATGTCTTAAAAAGGTTTAATATTTATATAGACAACTTCCATATAAGTAAATAGAGGGATAAACGTAAGGCGAACGTAAACCGCAGAGAAGAGATAACCGCAAAGAAAAGATAACCTCAGAGAAAAGATAACCGCAGAGAAAAGATAATCGCAGAGAAAAGATAAGCGTAAGCTCATAGCAAAAACACGTATAAGGCACACATAAAAGCACGTAAGGATCACATACTGGTTATAGTCCAGACCTAGATATCTACCTAGATATTCTACCTGGTTCTCTATAACCTTGGCTCTGATACCAATCTGTCACACCCCTAGACGGGGCCTGGACGGAATACGTGTCCGAGGGCGTGACGTCATCATAATCCGAACACAAGGCACAAGAGAACGACCACTAATGGACGTTTTGGAAATCATAACTCGTTGTGTTGTTTAAAAATAAATAAGTTTTACATGATTTAAAAGAAATTAAACAATTGCGGAAGCATAAGTAAAATGTAGCGGAATCATAATTTGGTTTTCAAAAGACAACGAGTATGATATTTGATAAGTCTTGAAAGAGCATCATATTGCACGTAGACTCCACATAGCACATCAAGAAGTCCAAAGCTAAGCACCTGAGAAAAACATGCTAAAACGGTCAACATAAAGTTGAGTGAATTCATAGGTTTAAGTAAAACATTTATGAGGACCAAAAACGTTTAGTGAATACAGCTTCACTCAATGTATTACGAAAAACATTTAATAATCAGAAACGTTCAACCAAAGTAGTGTGGACCACAAGTTTACAGTACGCACGTGACAGTTATAGGAGATATAACTTCACATACAAAGCACATGCGACTATTATAACGGATACAATATCGCATGAAAAGTGTATACTGTTGCGCTAAGCTCATGACACTGAAGCTAATAATCAACAGGGCATGTTACATCCTGTCGCATAGTATTCCTGCCCTTAACCGGTGTCCCAAACCAAAGACCACCATAGTGCACAATCGACATGACATATATCCGTTTGTTCTTCGTTAAGTGGAACCAAAGCGGATAGGGATAATTAGTCCCAATAGATCTATTTATTCACTCGCGCTCCCTCAACCGGTCCTCCGGTCGAGAAATTAACAGTTCATGATAATTCGGGCAGTAGTTCGTGGTTTGTTAAGCAAACTTAGGCAACACGTAAATAGGATATGGTAACTGAAAACACTTGTGTCCAATGAAGAAATAACCATTTTATTCATAACAACTTTAAATACTTAATCCCATAAGTAGAAAGAGTGTGATATCAATCAAGTAACCAGGTTTGTAATTAGTGTGTAAACGAGTTTGAAATTCGGTAACGTAAACAAGTTTGTAAACGAGCATGTTTCTCACCCCAAAAGATAATAAAACATTTATTCAAAACGAGTAAAATGTGGGGCTATGAACTCACCTTGATGTTGCAGAGCAACTAGCAGAAATGCAAATAATAAGCACAGCACAAACGGAGAACGGAACGGCTCGACCAAGAAGTTGTAGCTTAACTTAACAGCTAAATCCCACTAGTTTAGGATGATGAATTTGGGTTTACCGATGGATGAGTACATCAACGCGACTAGTTGATAAGGGATTTGGATTTCAAGTTGGATGAGTTTGGTGGTTGGTTAAATAAAATAAATCGAAAAACACACGCAAAGTATGTAATATATCCCGTATATATTACATATAAAAGAAACAGTTATATAATTCATATGGTGAAGTATATAACAAAGACAAACATTCAAAAGGAAAAGTCGTAGTATATAATACTTTACAAGTATTATATAAGATACGTGATTAAAATAATTGTAATAATATAATTCGACGCGTTTTCAAAAGTCACCAATTAAATTAATAAAAAAGTTCTTGCGTAACAGTAAATACACGTTTTAAAGTTACGAATTGAATAAAGGACGTTTTTAAAGTTTTTACAAAACTTATTATTTTATTTATTAGAATTATAAAATAATGGTATATATATTAGTGTTTCGTTGCGCGTTTTAACTAAACTATTTGTTTTGTTTGTAAAAGTATATCTTTCGTTCATTTACCGGTTTATTGTAAAATCACAATTTAAAAATCTTAAAAACTATATAACTTTGTCATTTTATCGGGTTTCTAAAATAGTAAAAGTGTTAAACGAATAGTACTAAGTATATAAATTTTTATAAATTTCGGCATGACCTAGTCGTTTATACGACGTTTCCATATTTGTCAAATTTCAACGTTTTCCACTAAATCAAATTCATGTTGCAAACATCGCATGTTTCAAAATATATTTATTTAAACAAGATTAATCAAATGAATAAACAAAAGTAAATTAAAATAAAAAGAATAAGATAAACAAAACCAAACACACCCTACTGTTGTAAATCAACAAACCAAACGCTCCTTTGGGCTTATAAAATTCAGTAACCAAACACCCCTTTGGGTTGTCATAAAACACAGAACCAAACACACCCATGATTGCAAAACCAAACACCCCAGTTCGGGTGTTAACTGCCGAACCAAACACGCCCTTATGGGCTGTTTCGCAGAAGCAGAACCAAAATCCTTTGATACAGTAAAAAGCAGATCCAAAACACCTTTGAGGCTATTATAAGCATCGACCAAACACACCCTTACAGGCGTTTTATCACTAAACAAAACACCCTTTTGGGTTGTAAAACAAAGAAAACAAAACACCTTTAAATCAATAAAAAATAAAAATAACTTAAACAACCAAAACTAAAATCTAGTTATTAGTTTTTATAATATATAACCAACCAAAAAAAAAGAAAATATAAAAAGAAGTGATGTTGGTTAGGAGAGAGAGATGGCGAGTGATGGCGCGGTGCAGCAGCAGGTGACGGTGTTGGAGGTGTTCGGTGGAGGTGGTTGGGAGGTTGAGAGGTGGCGGTGAGATGGTGACGAAGTTGGGTGGCGTGGGTGGGGGGTTAACGATGATGAAGCTGGTGGTGTCGGCAGATGTGGTGGTGTATCGGCGTGTGCGTGTTGTAGGTTGGCAGTGAGGTGATGATGGTGTGGGGTCGGTAGCGAAGTATGATGATGGCGTAGTGGAGGAGAAGTGGGGGTGAGTGTTGGCTGGGGAATGGATAGGGGCGGCTGGCTTGTATAGAGGATAGAATTGTAACATCCCCAAACCAGTTTTGAAGTATTTTATGACAAGAATGCCATGTGAATGAGTTTGACTATGACTTTTATAAGTTAAAGGCCTTTCGTGATTGGTTAGTCAAACCCGATAGTCAAACTTAAGTTGAATATTAGTAAAAGTGGTTAGTATATGTTTATGAGAAGTATTATGTGACCCAAGTATGAGAGAAAAGAACTTGAGGGACCTAAGTTGCCAAAATCCCAAACTGGTACTAGAACCTCTAGGTTTTAGTACTAGAACCTCCAGGTTTTAGTACTAGAACCTCCAGGTTTTAGCCTGCAGGGACCATTCTTGCCAAAATGGCAAACTTGTGCCATATTTGATTAGATAATATCTCATATCTTCCATAAGTTTCTCAAGTTGTGTAGTGTTTTATGGGTGACAAACCAAGAACAAAGAAGAGAGGGAAACATGAATTATTGATGATCATGTGATGGTGTTTAAGGCTTCTAATTCAAGAATAGAACACTAGCTATGATCCTTTTTAAGTAAGTAAGCTTAATTCATGTTTAATCACAAGTTATGAGTTAGGGTTTATGTACCCAATTTGGGGGTTTTAGGTAATTGTGTTTCTAAAGTAAGAATTAAGGTGTTTAATAATATGGGTTAAGGCTAATTTATGATTAAGTGTAAAGTAATTGAGAATTTTCATCATATGATCAACTGATGATTAAGGATGGAAGTGGGTAAGTTATGGGTTGTATAAACCCTTGTTATTGATATTTCTTTTAATGTGGAAATAGGTTTTGATGATGATGATGATGTTCTTGGTGTTCTAGCTTGGATTCAAGGTAAGTAAACCAGTTATAATGTGATGTTATATTGATTTTACCATATACGTGTTATGTGGATAATGTAAGAAAAGTTAGGATGCCTTGGTTTGGAAGCTTGGACTAATGGTAGATTTGAGGCTAGTTTGGAAAAACTAGCAAAAGATGTGGTCAAGCCTAATTTGACCCATTTAAGGCATGTAATGCTTTGTATGATGTGATGTAATGTGAATGTGATGGTTTTGATGAATGTAGTCTTATGGACTAATGATTGATGAGAATGATGCTTATGTGATGAATGATTTATAATGACATGTTATTGCCGTTTACTTACTAAGAGAAAGCTTACGTGTTTAAGTTGCAATGTTTTGTTGGTCTAATGTAAAGAAGGTAAGGCCTTAGAATAAGGCACATGGCTTATGAGAGTATATGTTAGATTATGCATATAAAGTAAGTGTTAGTAGCCGAGCTCGAATCGATGTTGAACCCCCAAGTAAAGTAAAATGGTTTGTAAATGTTCTTGTCAAGTGTTAAGGTCTTTTGTATGGTCTTGTTATATGAATTGATGCAAATAGGTCAAAATAGGAATGTAGAGGGGGTCAAAACGGGGTGTTTGGCAAACCCCGCAAAGTATATGTTTTGGGTCGTTTAGACCATGAATGTTTATGGAAATGATGTAATATATTAGTTTAATGAATTATGGAAGTTTTCATGTAATATCATGTTATCAAGGTGATGTGCGGTTGTCGTAGGACTTCTACTTGAGAAGTTTTACAACTCCTTAGGCAGTGCACCTAATCGTTGTAGTGTAGTATGGTCAAGACTCGGGGTTGCTTATCGTTCACTCAGGGAATAGGTTGGTGTGAGTCCCAAACTTAATAGATTTTTGCAGCCTTCTAAGGGTGATAGCCAACTTGTATAAATACAGATTGACTAAAGAGAAAACACTGACTATGAATACTTATTGTATATGCGGAATCTACACAATAGTATTAAGAAGAACAATGAAAAACTAAACAATGATTTCTATTAATCTGCAAAAAGTGATTACAGATTACTAACTATGAGATATGATTGTAGGAGATGAGATCTGTGTGTTGTTCTTGTTGTATATCTCTCTAATGCCGTAGGGTTCCTTTTATAGACCAAGGATAAACCCTAACAGGCTTACAAAACGCGTAAAATATAATACATATCTTTTCCTACAATATCTCATACATATCTCTTAAACGGTACTAACTATTTTATACTAACGGTACTAACTATCTGAGCAGTACTTTACACTTTGTACTGTCAGTACTAACTATAACTATCGGTACTAAGTACATACCTAACGGTACTAACTATCTTTTCCTGATAGCTTCTGATCTTTGTTGAGCAAGGAATCTTCTTTGAGCAGCAATTGTGTCATGAAGAAATTTTGCTCTTTCTTCTACTATGAATTGCTTTTTTTCTTCTTCTTGAAGCCTTTCAGCTAGAAGTCTATCAGCCTCAATTCTTGCCTTTATGTCATCATAATTTCTTATGAGAGCATCATTTGTAGCTTCTTCCTCAGCTAATCTTTTTCTTTCCTCTTCACCTTCCCATTCTTCTTGTACCTTTCTAGCCATTTCTTCATCCCTGGCAAGTTGCTTAAACTTCTTTTCAGCTTCAAGAATACCTTCAGATTCAATATCAGACTCATCTTCCTCTTCAATTTTCTTTTTCCCTTTATCTTTTGGATCAATCTTTGGAATAGGCTTTAAAGTCAATAATGATCTGGTTTAAGTAGGCCTAGGTCTCTTAGTTTCCTCAACATCCTTAAGCTCTACTCCTTTTTCTTTCTCTTTAAGCTTCTCCCTGTTCTGACTCATTATGATGAGCACTTGAGCAATAGTCTCATCATCACCAAATATTGATGGAGTAGTAGTTGTTAGAGGTGTTTGAGTACCATTTCTTCCTGCAGTTTGAGCATCAGTACCTTCATCTGGTCTGTCGGTACTAACTCCTTCCTTATCAGTACTAACTCTTGATCTGTCAGTACTAACTTTTACCTTGTCAGTACTAACTTCTTCCTTATCAGTACTAACTGCATCTTCAGTACTAACTCTATTATCTACAATCTCCTTCTCTTCACTCACTACATTTCTTGTCCTCCCCACATCTTGAGCATTCTCAGACTCCATATAATCCAATGTATCATCAGCAAAAAAACAAATCCTCAGTATCTTTTTCAAACTCCTTTCTTAGTGCTTCAGCTGCATCATGAGCATCCTGTTCTTGTCTTTTAAGCCTTTCAAGCTCATCCAAAAAGACTTGATTCTCCTTATCTACTGGTTTCTCATCTGACTTTGAATCAGATTGTTTGTCTACATTCTTTGCTTTTGAGCTCTTGACTGTTGAAGAATAAGAAGACCATATTGGTAGTACAAAGTAGTCCTGAGCAGATTCAGCTTCT